>CAXARA010000174.1:0-22865 GCA_963971135.1 Stenus bimaculatus | reverse complement strand
CCGTTTTAAAATTATTAGGACGATTAATTATAAACTTATACAAAAAAAACGTTTTTCTTAAATATCACACAAAAACTGCTGTAACTTTTTTATTTCTCAATAAAAAAATGTAAATTTTGTATAAATTATTTTATTTTCATGAAATCTAAGTAGAATTGCCGTTTTAAAATTATTAGGACGATTAATTATAAACTTATACAAAAAAAAACGTTTTTCTTAAATATCACACAAAAACTGCTGTAACTTTTTTATTTCTTTATAAAAAAATGTAAATTTTGTATAAATTATTTTATTTTCATGAAATCTAATTAAAAATGCCGTTTTAAAATTATTAGGACGATTAATTATAAACTTATACAAAAAAAAACGTTTTTCTTAAATATCACACAAAAACTGCTGTAACTTTTTTATTTCTTTATAAAAAAATGTAAATTTTGTATAAATTATTTTATTTTCATGAAATCTAAGTAGAATTGCCGTTTTAAAATTATTAGGACGATTAATTATAAACTTATACAAAAATAACGTTTTTCTTAAATATCACACAAAAACTGCTGTAACTTTTTTATTTCTTTATAAAAAAATGTAAATTTTGTATAAATTATTTTATTTTCATGAAATCTAAGTAGAATTGCCGTTTTAAAATTATTAGGACGATTAATTATAAACTTATACAAAAAAAACGTTTTTCTTAAATATCACACAAAAACTGCTGTAACTTTTTTATTTCTTTATAAAAAAATGTAAATTTTGTATAAATTATTTTATTTTCATGAAATCTAAGTAGAATTGCCGGTTTTAAAATTATTAGGACGATTAATTATAAACTTATACAAAAAAAACGTTTTTCTTAAATATCACACAAAAACTGCTGTAACTTTTTTATTTCTTTATAAAAAAATGTAAATTTTGTATAAATTATTTTATTTTCATTAAATCTAATTAAAAATGCTGTTTTAAAATTATTAGGACGATTAATTATAAACTTATACAAAAAAAAACGTTTTTCTTAAATATCACACAAAAACTGCTGTAACTTTTTATTTCTTTATAAAAAAATGTAAATTTTGTATAAATTATTTTATTTTCATGAAATCTAAGTAGAATTGCCGTTTTAAAATTATTAGGACGATTAATTATAAACTTATACAAAAAAAAACGTTTTTCTTAAATATCACACAAAAACTGCTGTAACTTTTTTATTTCTTTATAAAAAAATGTAAATTTTGTATAAATTATTTTATTTTCATGAAATCTAAGTAGAATTGCCGTTTTAAAATTATTAGGACGATTAATTATAAACTTATACAAAAAAAACCTTTTTCTTAAATATCACACAAAAACTGCTGTAACTTTTTTATTTCTTCATAAAAAAATGTAAATTTTGTATAAATTATTTTATTTTCATGAAATCTAATTAAAAATGCCGTTTTAAAATTATTAGGACGATTAATTATAAACTTATACAAAAAAAAACGTTTTTCTTAAATATCACACAAAAACTGCTGTAACTTTTTTATTTCTTTATAAAAAAATGTAAATTTTGTATAAATTATTTTATTTTCATGAAATCTAAGTAGAATTGCCGTTTTAAAATTATTAGGACGATTAATTATAAACTTATACAAAAATAACGTTTTTCTTAAATATCACACAAAAACTGCTGTAACTTTTTTATTTCTTCTTTATAAAAAAATGTAAATTTTGTATAAATTATTTTATTTTCATGAAATCTAAGTAGAATTGCCGTTTTAAAATTATTAGGACGATTAATTATAAACTTATACAAAAAAAACGTTTTTCTTAAATATCACACAAAAACTGCTGTAACTTTTTTATTTCTTTATAAAAAAATGTAAATTTTGTATAAATTATTTTATTTTCATGAAATCTAAGTAGAATTGCCGTTTTAAAATTATTAGGACGATTAATTATAAACTTATACAAAAAAAACTTTTTCTTAAATATCACACAAAAACTGCTGTAACTTTTTTATTTCTTTATAAAAAAATGTAAATTTTGTATAAATTATTTTATTTTCATGAAATCTAATTAAAATGCCGTTTAAAATTATTAGGACGATTAATTATAAACTTATACAAAAAAAAAGTTTTTCTTAAATATCACACAAAAACTGCTGTAACTTTTTTATTTCTTTATAAAAAAATGTAAATTTTGTATAAATTATTTTATTTTCATGAAATCTAAGTAGAATTGCCGTTTTAAAATTATTAGGACGATTAATTATAAACTTATACAAAAAAAACGTTTTTCTTAAATATCACACAAAAACTGCTGTAACTTTTTTATTTCTTTATAAAAAAATGTAAATTTTGTATAAATTATTTTATTTTCATGAAATCTAAGTAGAATTGCCGATTTAAAATTATTAGGACGATTAATTATAAACTTATACAAAAAAACGTTTTTCTTAAATATCACACAAAAACTGCTGTAACTTTTTTATTTCTTTATAAAAAAATGTAAATTTTGTATAAATTATTTTATTTTCATGAAATCTAATTAAAAATGCCGTTTTAAAATTATTAGGACGATTAATTATAAACTTATACAAAAAAAACGTTTTTCTTAAATATCACACAAAAACTGCTGTAACTTTTTTATTTCTTTATAAAAAAATGTAAATTTTGTATAAATTATTTTATTTTCATGAAATCTAAGTAGAATTGCCGTTTTAAAATTATTAGGACGATTAATTATAAACTTATACAAAAAAAACGTTTTTCTTAAATATCACACAAAAACTGCTGTAACTTTTTTATTTCTTTATAAAAAAATGTAAATTTTGTATAAATTATTTTATTTTCATGAAATCTAAGTAGAATTGCCGTTTTAAAATTATTAGGACGATTAATTATAAACTTATACAAAAAAAAACGTTTTTCTTAAATATCACACAAAAACTGCTGTAACTTTTTTATTTCTTTATAAAAAAATGTAAATTTTGTATAAATTATTTTATTTTCATTAAATCTAATTAAAAATGCCGTTTTAAAATTATTAGGACGATTAATTATAAACTTATACAAAAAAAAACGTTTTTCTTAAATATCACACAAAAACTGCTGTAACTTTTTTATTTCTTTATAAAAAAATGTAAATTTTGTATAAATTATTTTATTTTCATGAAATCTAAGTAGAATTGCCGTTTTAAAATTATTAGGACGATTAATTATAAACTTATACAAAAATAACGTTTTTCTTAAATATCACACAAAAACTGCTGTAACTTTTTTATTTCTTTATAAAAAAATGTAAATTTTGTATAAATTATTTTATTTTCATTAAATCTAATTAAAAATGCCGTTTTAAAATTATTAGGACGATTAATTATAAACTTATACAAAAAAAAACGTTTTTCTTAAATATCACACAAAAACTGCTGTAACTTTTTTATTTCTTTATAAAAAAATGTAAATTTTGTATAAATTATTTTATTTTCATGAAATCTAAGTAGAATTGCCGTTTTAAAATTATTAGGACGATTAATTATAAACTTATACAAAAATAACGTTTTTCTTAAATATCACACAAAAACTGCTGTAACTTTTTTATTTCTTTACAAAAAAATGTAAATTTTGTATAAATTATTTTATTTTCATGAAATCTAAGTAGAATTGCCGTTTTAAAATTATTAGGACGATTAATTATAAACTTATACAAAAAAAAACGTTTTTCTTAAATATCACACAAAAACTGCTGTAACTTTTTTATTTCTTTATAAAAAAATGTAAATTTTGTATAAATTATTTTATTTTCATGAAATCTAAGTAGAATTGCCGTTTTAAAATTATTAGGACGATTAATTATAAACTTATACAAAAAAAACGTTTTTCTTAAATATCACACAAAAACTGCTGTAACTTTTTTATTTCTTTATAAAAAAATGTAAATTTTGTATAAATTATTTTATTTTCATGAAATCTAATTAAAAATGCCGTTTTAAAATTATTAGGACGATTAATTATAAACTTATACAAAAAAAAAACGTTTTTCTTAAATATCACACAAAAACTGCTGTAACTTTTTTATTTCTTTATAAAAAAATGTAAATTTTGTATAAATTATTTTATTTTCATGAAATCTAAGTAGAATTGCCGTTTTAAAATTATTAGGACGATTAATTATAAACTTATACAAAAAAAACGTTTTTCTTAAATATCACACAAAAACTGCTGTAACTTTTTTATTTCTTTATAAAAAAATGTAAATTTTGTATAAATTATTTTATTTTCATGAAATCTAAGTAGAATTGCCGTTTTAAAATTATTAGGACGATTAATTATAAACTTATACAAAAAAAAACGTTTTTCTTAAATATCACACAAAAACTGCTGTAACTTTTTTATTTCTTTATAAAAAAATGTAAATTTTGTATAAATTATTTTATTTTCATTAAATCTAATTAAAAATGCCGTTTTAAAATTATTAGGACGATTAATTATAAACTTATACAAAAAAAAACGTTTTTCTTAAATATCACACAAAAACTGCCTGTAACTTTTTTATTTCTTTATAAAAAAATGTAAATTTTGTATAAATTATTTTATTTTCATGAAATCTAAGTAGAATTGCCGTTTTAAAATTATTAGGACGATTAATTATAAACTTATACAAAAATAACGTTTTTCTTAAATATCACACAAAAACTGCTGTAACTTTTTTATTTCTTTATAAAAAAATGTAAATTTTGTATAAATTATTTTATTTTCATTAAATCTAATTAAAAATGCCGTTTTAAAATTATTAGGACGATTAATTATAAACTTATACAAAAAAAAACGTTTTTCTTAAATATCACACAAAAACTGCTGTAACTTTTTTATTTCTTTATAAAAAAATGTAAATTTTGTATAAATTATTTTATTTTCATGAAATCTAAGTAGAATTGCCGTTTTAAAATTATTAGGACGATTAATTATAAACTTATACAAAAATAACGTTTTTCTTAAATATCACACAAAAACTGCTGTAACTTTTTTATTTCTTTACAAAAAAATGTAAATTTTGTATAAATTATTTTATTTTCATGAAATCTAAGTAGAATTGCCGTTTTAAAATTATTAGGACGATTAATTATAAACTTATACAAAAAAAACGTTTTTCTTAAATATCACACAAAAACTGCTGTAACTTTTTTATTTCTTTATAAAAAAATGTAAATTTTGTATAAATTATTTTATTTTCATGAAATCTAAGTAGAATTGCCGTTTTAAAATTATTAGGACGATTAATTATAAACTTATACAAAAAAAACGTTTTTCTTAAATATCACACAAAAACTGCTGTAACTTTTTTATTTCTTTATAAAAAAATGTAAATTTTGTATAAATTATTTTATTTTCATGAAATCTAATTAAAAATGCCGTTTTAAAATTATTAGGACGATTAATTATAAACTTATACAAAAAAAAACGTTTTTCTTAAATATCACACAAAAACTGCTGTAACTTTTTTATTTCTTTATAAAAAAATGTAAATTTTGTATAAATTATTTTATTTTCATGAAATCTAAGTAGAATTGCCGTTTTAAAATTATTAGGACGATTAATTATAAACTTATACAAAAAAAAACGTTTTTCTTAAATATCACACAAAAACTGCTGTAACTTTTTTATTTCTTTATAAAAAAATGTAAATTTTGTATAAATTATTTTATTTTCATGAAATCTAAGTAGAATTGCCGTTTTAAAATTATTAGGACGATTAATTATAAACTTATACAAAAAAAACGTTTTTCTTAAATATCACACAAAAACTGCTGTAACTTTTTTATTTCTTTATAAAAAAATGTAAATTTTGTATAAATTATTTTATTTTCATGAAATCTAATTAAAAATGCCGTTTTAAAATTATTAGGACGATTAATTATAAACTTATACAAAAAAAAACGTTTTTCTTAAATATCACACAAAAACTGCTGTAACTTTTTTATTTCTTTATAAAAAAATGTAAATTTTGTATAAATTATTTTATTTTCATGAAATCTAAGTAGAATTGCCGTTTTAAAATTATTAGGACGAGGACGATTAATTATAAACTTATACAAAAAAACGTTTTCTTAAATATCACACAAAAACTGCTGTAACTTTTTTATTTCTTTATAAAAAAATGTAAATTTTGTATAAATTATTTTATTTTCATGAAATCTAAGTAGAATTGCCGTTTTAAAATTATTAGGACGATTAATTATAAACTTATACAAAAAAAACCTTTTTCTTAAATATCACACAAAAACTGCTGTAACTTTTTTATTTCTTCATAAAAAAATGTAAATTTTGTATAAATTATTTTATTTTCATGAAATCTAAGTAGAATTGCCGTTTTAAAATTATTAGGACGATTAATTATAAACTTATACAAAAAAAACGTTTTTCTTAAATATCACACAAAAACTGCTGTTCCTTTTTTATTTCTCAATAAAAAAATGTAAATTTTGTATAAATTATTTTATTTTCATGAAATCTAAGTAGAATTGCCGTTTTAAAATTATTAGGACGATTAATTATAAACTTATACAAAAAAAAACGTTTTTCTTAAATATCACACAAAAACTGCTGTAACTTTTTTATTTCTTTATAAAAAAATGTAAATTTTGTATAAATTATTTTATTTTCATGAAATCTAAGTAGAATTGCCGTTTTAAAATTATTAGGACGATTAATTATAAACTTATACAAAAAAAACGTTTTTCTTAAATATCACACAAAAACTGCTGTAACTTTTTTATTTCTTTATAAAAAAATGTAAATTTTGTATAAATTATTTTATTTTCATTAAATCTAATTAAAAATGCCGTTTTAAAATTATTAGGACGATTAATTATAAACTTATACAAAAAAAACGTTTTTCTTAAATATCACACAAAAACTGCTGTAACTTTTTTATTTCTTTATAAAAAAATGTAAATTTTGTATAAATTATTTTATTTTCATTAAATCTAATTAAAAATGCCGTTTTAAAATTATTAGGACGATTAATTATAAACTTATACAAAAAAAAACGTTTTTCTTAAATATCACACAAAAACTGCTGTAACTTTTTTATTTCTTTATAAAAAAATGTAAATTTTGTATAAATTATTTTATTTTCATTAAATCTAATTAAAAATGCCGTTTTAAAATTATTAGGACGATTAATTATAAACTTATACAAAAAAAAAACGTTTTTCTTAAATATCACACAAAAACTGCTGTAACTTTTTTATTTCTTTATAAAAAAATGTAAATTTTGTATAAATTATTTTATTTTCATGAAATCTAAGTAGAATTGCCGTTTTAAAATTATTAGGACGATTAATTATAAACTTATACAAAAAAAACGTTTTTCTTAAATATCACACAAAAACTGCTGTAACTTTTTTATTTCTCAATAAAAAAATGTAAATTTTGTATAAATTATTTTATTTTCATGAAATCTAAGTAGAATTGCCGTTTTAAAATTATTAGGACGATTAATTATAAACTTATACAAAAAAAACGTTTTTCTTAAATATCACACAAAAACTGCTGTAACTTTTTTATTTCTTTATAAAAAAATGTAAATTTTGTATAAATTATTTTATTTTCATGAAATCTAATTAAAAATGCCGTTTTAAAATTATTAGGACGATTAATTATAAACTTATACAAAAAAAACGTTTTTCTTAAATATCACACAAAAACTGCTGTAACTTTTTTATTTCTTTATAAAAAAATGTAAATTTTGTATAAATTATTTTATTTTCATGAAATCTAAGTAGAATTGCCGTTTTAAAATTATTAGGACGATTAATTATAAACTTATACAAAAATAACGTTTTTCTTAAATATCACACAAAAACTGCTGTAACTTTTTTATTTCTTTATAAAAAATGTAAATTTTGTATAAATTATTTTATTTTCATGAAATCTAAGTAGAATTGCCGTTTTAAAATTATTAGGACGATTAATTATAAACTTATACAAAAAAAACGTTTTTCTTAAATATCACACAAAAACTGCTGTAACTTTTTTATTTCTTTATAAAAAAATGTAAATTTTGTATAAATTATTTTATTTTCATGAAATCTAAGTAGAATTGCCGTTTTAAAATTATTAGGACGATTAATTATAAACTTATACAAAAAAAACGTTTTTCTTAAATATCACACAAAAACTGCTGTAACTTTTTTATTTCTTTATAAAAAATGTAAATTTTGTATAAATTATTTTATTTTCATTAAATCTAATTAAAAATGCTGTTTTAAAATTATTAGGACGATTAATTATAAACTTATACAAAAAAAAACGTTTTTCTTAAATATCACACAAAAACTGCTGTAACTTTTTTATTTCTTTATAAAAAAATGTAAATTTTGTATAAATTATTTTATTTTCATGAAATCTAAGTAGAATTGCCGTTTTAAAATTATTAGGACGATTAATTATAAACTTATACAAAAAAAACGTTTTTCTTAAATATCACACAAAAACTGCTGTAACTTTTTTATTTCTTTATAAAAAAATGTAAATTTTGTATAAATTATTTTATTTTCATGAAATCTAAGTAGAATTGCCGTTTTAAAATTATTAGGACGATTAATTATAAACTTATACAAAAAAAACCTTTTTCTTAAATATCACACAAAAACTGCTGTAACTTTTTTATTTCTTCATAAAAAAATGTAAATTTTGTATAAATTATTTTATTTTCATGAAATCTAATTAAAAATGCCGTTTTAAAATTATTAGGACGATTAATTATAAACTTATACAAAAAAAAACGTTTTTCTTAAATATCACACAAAAACTGCTGTAACTTTTTTATTTCTTTATAAAAAAATGTAAATTTTGTATAAATTATTTTATTTTCATGAAATCTAAGTAGAATTGCCGTTTTAAAATTATTAGGACGATTAATTATAAACTTATACAAAAATAACGTTTTTCTTAAATATCACACAAAAACTGCTGTAACTTTTTTATTTCTTTATAAAAAAATGTAAATTTTGTATAAATTATTTTATTTTCATGAAATCTAAGTAGAATTGCCGTTTTAAAATTATTAGGACGATTAATTATAAACTTATACAAAAAAAACGTTTTTCTTAAATATCACACAAAAACTGCTGTAACTTTTTTATTTCTTTATAAAAAAATGTAAATTTTGTATAAATTATTTTATTTTCATGAAATCTAAGTAGAATTGCCGTTTTAAAATTATTAGGACGATTAATTATAAACTTATACAAAAAAAACTTTTTCTTAAATATCACACAAAAACTGCTGTAACTTTTTTATTTCTTTATAAAAAAATGTAAATTTTGTATAAATTATTTTATTTTCATGAAATCTAATTAAAAATGCCGTTTTAAAATTATTAGGACGATTAATTATAAACTTATACAAAAAAAAAGTTTTTCTTAAATATCACACAAAAACTGCTGTAACTTTTTTATTTCTTTATAAAAAAATGTAAATTTTGTATAAATTATTTTATTTTCATGAAATCTAAGTAGAATTGCCGTTTTAAAATTATTAGGACGATTAATTATAAACTTATACAAAAAAAACGTTTTTCTTAAATATCACACAAAAACTGCTGTAACTTTTTTATTTCTTTATAAAAAAATGTAAATTTTGTATAAATTATTTTATTTTCATGAAATCTAAGTAGAATTGCCGATTTAAAATTATTAGGACGATTAATTATAAACTTATACAAAAAAACGTTTTTCTTAAATATCACACAAAAACTGCTGTAACTTTTTTATTTCTTTATAAAAAAATGTAAATTTTGTATAAATTATTTTATTTTCATGAAATCTAATTAAAAATGCCGTTTTAAAATTATTAGGACGATTAATTATAAACTTATACAAAAAAAACGTTTTTCTTAAATATCACACAAAAACTGCTGTAACTTTTTTATTTCTTTATAAAAAAATGTAAATTTTGTATAAATTATTTTATTTTCATGAAATCTAAGTAGAATTGCCGTTTTAAAATTATTAGGACGATTAATTATAAACTTATACAAAAAAAACGTTTTTCTTAAATATCACACAAAAACTGCTGTAACTTTTTTATTTCTTTATAAAAAAATGTAAATTTTGTATAAATTATTTTATTTTCATGAAATCTAAGTAGAATTGCCGTTTTAAAATTATTAGGACGATTAATTATAAACTTATACAAAAAAAACGTTTTTCTTAAATATCACACAAAAACTGCTGTAACTTTTTTATTTCTTTATAAAAAAATGTAAATTTTGTATAAATTATTTTATTTTCATTAAATCTAATTAAAAATGCCGTTTTAAAATTATTAGGACGATTAATTATAAACTTATACAAAAAAAAAACGTTTTTCTTAAATATCACACAAAAACTGCTGTAACTTTTTTATTTCTTTATAAAAAAATGTAAATTTTGTATAAATTATTTTATTTTCATGAAATCTAAGTAGAATTGCCGTTTTAAAATTATTAGGACGATTAATTATAAACTTATACAAAAATAACGTTTTTCTTAAATATCACACAAAAACTGCTGTAACTTTTTTATTTCTTTATAAAAAAATGTAAATTTTGTATAAATTATTTTATTTTCATTAAATCTAATTAAAAATGCCGTTTTAAAATTATTAGGACGATTAATTATAAACTTATACAAAAAAAAACGTTTTTCTTAAATATCACACAAAAACTGCTGTAACTTTTTTATTTCTTTATAAAAAAATGTAAATTTTGTATAAATTATTTTATTTTCATGAAATCTAAGTAGAATTGCCGTTTTAAAATTATTAGGACGATTAATTATAAACTTATACAAAAATAACGTTTTTCTTAAATATCACACAAAAACTGCTGTAACTTTTTTATTTCTTTACAAAAAAATGTAAATTTTGTATAAATTATTTTATTTTCATGAAATCTAAGTAGAATTGCCGTTTTAAAATTATTAGGACGATTAATTATAAACTTATACAAAAAAAACGTTTTTCTTAAATATCACACAAAAACTGCTGTAACTTTTTTATTTCTTTATAAAAAAATGTAAATTTTGTATAAATTATTTTATTTTCATGAAATCTAAGTAGAATTGCCGTTTTAAAATTATTAGGACGATTAATTATAAACTTATACAAAAAAAACGTTTTTCTTAAATATCACACAAAAACTGCTGTAACTTTTTTATTTCTTTATAAAAAAATGTAAATTTTGTATAAATTATTTTATTTTCATGAAATCTAATTAAAAATGCCGTTTTAAAATTATTAGGACGATTAATTATAAACTTATACAAAAAAAAACGTTTTTCTTAAATATCACACAAAAACTGCTGTAACTTTTTTATTTCTTTATAAAAAAATGTAAATTTTGTATAAATTATTTTATTTTCATGAAATCTAAGTAGAATTGCCGTTTTAAAATTATTAGGACGATTAATTATAAACTTATACAAAAAAAACGTTTTTCTTAAATATCACACAAAAACTGCTGTAACTTTTTTATTTCTTTATAAAAAAATGTAAATTTTGTATAAATTATTTTATTTTCATGAAATCTAAGTAGAATTGCCGTTTTAAAATTATTAGGACGATTAATTATAAACTTATACAAAAAAAACGTTTTTCTTAAATATCACACAAAAACTGCTGTAACTTTTTTATTTCTTTATAAAAAAATGTAAATTTTGTATAAATTATTTTATTTTCATTAAATCTAATTAAAAATGCCGTTTTAAAATTATTAGGACGATTAATTATAAACTTATACAAAAAAAAACGTTTTTCTTAAATATCACACAAAAACTGCTGTAACTTTTTTATTTCTTTATAAAAAAATGTAAATTTTGTATAAATTATTTTATTTTCATGAAATCTAAGTAGAATTGCCGTTTTAAAATTATTAGGACGATTAATTATAAACTTATACAAAAATAACGTTTTTCTTAAATATCACACAAAAACTGCTGTAACTTTTTTATTTCTTTATAAAAAAATGTAAATTTTGTATAAATTATTTTATTTTCATTAAATCTAATTAAAAATGCCGTTTTAAAATTATTAGGACGATTAATTATAAACTTATACAAAAAAAAACGTTTTTCTTAAATATCACACAAAAACTGCTGTAACTTTTTTATTTCTTTATAAAAAAATGTAAATTTTGTATAAATTATTTTATTTTCATGAAATCTAAGTAGAATTGCCGTTTTAAAATTATTAGGACGATTAATTATAAACTTATACAAAAATAACGTTTTTCTTAAATATCACACAAAAACTGCTGTAACTTTTTTATTTCTTTACAAAAAAATGTAAATTTTGTATAAATTATTTTATTTTCATGAAATCTAAGTAGAATTGCCGTTTTAAAATTATTAGGACGATTAATTATAAACTTATACAAAAAAAACGTTTTTCTTAAATATCACACAAAAACTGCTGTAACTTTTTTATTTCTTTATAAAAAAATGTAAATTTTGTATAAATTATTTTATTTTCATGAAATCTAAGTAGAATTGCCGTTTTAAAATTATTAGGACGATTAATTATAAACTTATACAAAAAAAACGTTTTTCTTAAATATCACACAAAAACTGCTGTAACTTTTTTATTTCTTTATAAAAAAATGTAAATTTTGTATAAATTATTTTATTTTCATGAAATCTAATTAAAAATGCCGTTTTAAAATTATTAGGACGATTAATTATAAACTTATACAAAAAAAACGTTTTTCTTAAATATCACACAAAAACTGCTGTAACTTTTTTATTTCTTTATAAAAAAATGTAAATTTTGTATAAATTATTTTATTTTCATGAAATCTAAGTAGAATTGCCGTTTTAAAATTATTAGGACGATTAATTATAAACTTATACAAAAAAAACGTTTTTCTTAAATATCACACAAAAACTGCTGTAACTTTTTTATTTCTTTATAAAAAAATGTAAATTTTGTATAAATTATTTTATTTTCATGAAATCTAAGTAGAATTGCCGTTTTAAAATTATTAGGACGATTAATTATAAACTTATACAAAAAAAACCTTTTTCTTAAATATCACACAAAAACTGCTGTAACTTTTTTATTTCTTCATAAAAAAATGTAAATTTTGTATAAATTATTTTATTTTCATGAAATCTAATTAAAAATGCCGTTTTAAAATTATTAGGACGATTAATTATAAACTTATACAAAAAAAACGTTTTTCTTAAATATCACACAAAAACTGCTGTAACTTTTTTATTTCTTTATAAAAAAATGTAAATTTTGTATAAATTATTTTATTTTCATGAAATCTAATTAAAAATGCCGTTTTAAAATTATTAGGACGATTAATTATAAACTTATACAAAAAAAACGTTTTTCTTAAATATCACACAAAAACTGCTGTAACTTTTTTATTTCTTTATAAAAAAATGTAAATTTTGTATAAATTATTTTATTTTCATGAAATCTAATTAAAAATGCCGTTTTAAAATTATTAGGACGATTAATTATAAACTTATACAAAAAAAACGTTTTTCTTAAATATCACACAAAAACTGCTGTAACTTTTTTATTTCTTTATAAAAAAATGTAAATTTTGTATAAATTATTTTATTTTCATTAAATCTAATTAAAAATGCCGTTTTAAAATTATTAGCACGATTAATTATAAACTTATACAAAAAAAACGTTTTTCTTAAATATCACACAAAAACTGCTGTAACTTTTTTATTTCTTTATAAAAAAATGTAAATTTTGTATAAATTATTTTATTTTCATGAAATCTAAGTAGAATTGCCGTTTTAAAATTATTAGGACGATTAATTATAAACTTATACAAAAAAAACGTTTTTCTTAAATATCACACAAAAACTGCTGTAACTTTTTTATTTCTTTATAAAAAAATGTAAATTTTGTATAAATTATTTTATTTTCATGAAATCTAATTAAAAATGCCGTTTTAAAATTATTAGGACGATTAATTATAAACTTATACAAAAAAAACGTTTTTCTTAAATATCACACAAAAACTGCTGTAACTTTTTTATTTCTTTATAAAAAAATGTAAATTTTGTATAAATTATTTTATTTTCATGAAATCTAATTAAAAATGCCGTTTTAAAATTATTAGGACGATTAATTATAAACTTATACAAAAAAAACGTTTTTCTTAAATATCACACAAAAACTGCTGTAACTTTTTTATTTCTTTATAAAAAAATGTAAATTTTGTATAAATTATTTTATTTTCATGAAATCTAAGTAGAATTGCCGTTTTAAAATTATTAGGACGATTAATTATAAACTTATACAAAAATAACGTTTTTCTTAAATATCACACAAAAACTGCTGTAACTTTTTTATTTCTTTATAAAAAAATGTAAATTTTGTATAAATTATTTTATTTTCATGAAATCTAAGTAGAATTGCCGTTTTAAAATTATTAGGACGATTAATTATAAACTTATACAAAAAAAACGTTTTTCTTAAATATCACACAAAAACTGCTGTAACTTTTTTATTTCTTTATAAAAAAATGTAAATTTTGTATAAATTATTTTATTTTCATTAAATCTAATTAAAAATGCCGTTTTAAAATTATTAGGACGATTAATTATAAACTTATACAAAAAAAAACGTTTTTCTTAAATATCACACAAAAACTGCTGTAACTTTTTTATTTCTTTATAAAAAAATGTAAATTTTGTATAAATTATTTTATTTTCATGAAATCTAATTAAAAATGCCGTTTTAAAATTATTAGGACGATTAATTATAAACTTATACAAAAAAAACGTTTTTCTTAAATATCACACAAAAACTGCTGTAACTTTTTTATTTCTTTATAAAAAAATGTAAATTTTGTATAAATTATTATATTTTCATGAAATCTAATTAAAAATGCCGTTTTAAAATTATTAGGACGATTAATTATAAGCTTATACAAAAAAAAAGTTTTTCTTAAATATCACACAAAAACTGCTGTAACTTTTTTATTTCTTTATAAAAAAATGTAAATTTTGTATAAATTATTTTATTTTCATGAAATCTAATTAAAAATGCCGTTTTAAAATTATTAGGACGATTAATTATAAACTTATACAAAAAAAACGTTTTTCTTAAATATCACACAAAAACTGCTGTAACTTTTTTATTTCTTTATAAAAAAATGTAAATTTTGTATAAATTATTTTATTTTCATGAAATCTAATTAAAAATGCCGTTTTAAAATTATTAGGACGATTAATTATAAACTTATACAAAAAAAACGTTTTTCTTAAATATCACACAAAAACTGCTGTAACTTTTTTATTTCTTTATAAAAAAATGTAAATTTTGTATAAATTATTTTATTTTCATGAAATCTAAGTAGAATTGCCGTTTTAAAATTATTAGGACGATTAGTTATAAACTTATACAAAAAAAACGTTTTTCTTAAATATCACATAAAAACTGCTGTAACTTTTTTATTTCTTTATAAAAAAATGTAAATTTTGTATAAATTATTTTATTTTCATGAAATCTAATTAAAAATGCCGTTTTAAAATTATTAGGACGATTAATTATAATCTTATACAAAAAAAACGTTTTTCTTAAATATCACACAAAAACTGCTGTAACTTTTTTATTTCTTTATAAAAAAATGTAAATTTTGTATAAATTATTTTATTTTCATGAAATCTAATTAAAAATGCCGTTTTAAAATTATTAGGACGATTAATTATAATCTTATACAAAAAAAACGTTTTTCTTAAATATCACACAAAAACTGCTGTAACTTTTTTATTTCTTTATAAAAAAATGTAAATTTTGTATAAATTATTTTATTTTCATGAAATCTAAGTAGAATTGCCGTTTTAAAATTATTAGGACGATTAATTATAAACTTATACAAAAAAAACGTTTTTCTTAAATATCACACAAAAACTGCTGTAACTTTTTTATTTCTTTATAAAAAAATGTAAATTTTGTATAAATTATTTTATTTTCATGAAATCTAATTAAAAATGCCGTTTTAAAATTATTAGGACGATTAATTATAAACTTATACAAAAAAAACGTTTTTCTTAAATATCACACAAAAACTGCTGTAACTTTTTTATTTCTTTATAAAAAAATGTAAATTTTGTATAAATTATTTTATTTTCATGAAATCTAATTAAAAATGCCGTTTTAAAATTATTAGGACGATTAATTATAATCTTATACAAAAAAAACGTTTTTCTTAAATATCACACAAAAACTGCTGTAACTTTTTTATTTCTTTATAAAAAAATGTAAATTTTGTATAAATTATTTTATTTTCATGAAATCTAAGTAGAATTGCCGTTTTAAAATTATTAGGACGATTAATTATAAACTTATAGAAAAAAAACGTTTTTCTTAAATATCCCACAAAAACTGCTGTAACTTTTTTATTTCTTTATAAAAAAATGTAAATTTTGTATAAATTATTTTATTTTCATGAAATCTAATTAAAAATGCCGTTTTAAAATTATTAGGACGATTAATTATAAACTTATACAAAAAAAACGTTTTTCTTAAATATCACACAAAAACTGCTGTAACTTTTTTATTTCTTTATAAAAAAATGTAAATTTTGTATAAATTATTTTATTTTCATGAAATCTAATTAAAAATGCCGTTTTAAAATTATTAGGACGATTAATTATAAACTTATACAAAAAAAACGTTTTTCTTAAATATCACACAAAAACTGCTGTAACTTTTTTATTTCTTTATAAAAAAATGTAAATTTTGTATAAATTATTTTATTTTCATGAAATCTAAGTAGAATTGCCGTTTTAAAATTATTAGGACGATTAATTATAAACTTATACAAAAAAAACGTTTTTCTTAAATATCACACAAAAACTGCTGTAACTTTTTTATTTCTTTATAAAAAAATGTTAATTTTGTATAAATTATTTTATTTTCATGAAATCTAAGTAGAATTGCCGTTTTAAAATTATTAGGACGATTAATTATAAACTTATACAAAAAAAACGTTTTTCTTAAATATCACACAAAAACTGCTGTAACTTTTTTATTTCTTTATAAAAAAATGTTAATTTTGTATAAATTATTTTATTTTCATGAAATCTAGGTAGAATTGCCGTTTTAAAATTATTAGGACGATTAATTATAAACTTATACAAAAAAAACGTTTTTCTTAAATATCACACAAAAACTGCTGTAACTTTTTTATTTCTTTATAAAAAAATGTAAATTTTGTATAAATTATTTTATTTTCATTAAATCTAATTAAAAATGCCGTTTTAAAATTATTAGGACGATTAATTATAAACTTATACAAAAAAAACGTTTTTCTTAAATATCACACAAAAACTGCTGTAACTTTTTTATTTCTTTATAAAAAAATGTAAATTTTGTATAAATTATTTTATTTTCATGAAATCTAATTAAAAATGCCGTTTTTAAATTATTAGGACGATTAATTATAAACTTATACAAAAAAAACGTTTTTCTTAAATATCACACAAAAACTGCTGTAACTTTTTTATTTCTTTATAAAAAAATGTAAATTTTGTATAAATTATTTTATTTTCATGAAATCTAATTAAAAATGCCGTTTTAAAATTATTAGGACGATTAATTATAAACTTATACAAAAAAAAACGTTTTTCTTAAATATCACACAAAAACTGCTGTAACTTTTTTATTTCTTTATAAAAAAATGTAAATTTTGTATAAATTATTTTATTTTCATGAAATCTAAGTAGAATTGCCGTTTTAAAATTATTAGGACGATTAATTATAAACTTATACAAAAAAAACGTTTTTCTTAAATATCACACAAAAACTGCTGTAACTTTTTTATTTCTTTATAAAAAAATGTAAATTTTGTATAAATTATTTTATTTTCATGAAATCTAAGTAGAATTGCCGTTTTAAAATTATTAGGACGATTAATTATAAACTTATACAAAAAAAAACGTTTTTCTTAAATATCACACAAAAACTGCTGTAACTTTTTTATTTCTTTATAAAAAAATGTTAATTTTGTATAAATTATTTTATTTTCATGAAATCTAAGTAGAATTGCCGTTTTAAAATTATTAGGACGATTAATTATAAACTTATACAAAAAAAACGTTTTTCTTAAATATCACACAAAAACTGCTGTAACTTTTTTATTTCTTTATAAAAAAATGTAAATTTTGTATAAATTATTTTATTTTCATTAAATCTAATTAAAAATGCCGTTTTAAAATTATTAGGACGATTAATTATAAACTTATACAAAAAAAACGTTTTTCTTAAATATCACACAAAAACTGCTGTAACTTTTTTATTTCTTTATAAAAAAATGTAAATTTTGTATAAATTATTTTATTTTCATGAAATCTAAGTAGAATTGCCGTTTTAAAATTATTAGGACGATTAATTATAAACTTATACAAAAAAAAACGTTTTTCTTAAATATCACACAAAAACTGCTGTAACTTTTTTATTTCTTCATAAAAAAATGTAAATTTTGTATAAATTATTTTATTTTCATGAAATCTAATTAAAAATGCCGTTTTAAAATTATTAGGACGATTAATTATAAACTTATACAAAAAAAAACGTTTTTCTTAAATATCACACAAAAACTGCTGTAACTTTTTTATTTCTTTATAAAAAAATGTAAATTTTGTATAAATAATTTTATTTTCATGAAATCTAAGTAGAATTGCCGTTTTAAAATTATTAGGACGATTAATTATAAACTTATACAAAAAAAACGTTTTTCTTAAATATCACACAAAAACTGCTGTAACTTTTTTATTTCTTTATAAAAAAATGTAAATTTTGTATAAATAATTTTATTTTCATGAAATCTAAGTAGAATTGCCGTTTTAAAATTATTAGGACGATTAATTATAAACTTATACAAAAAAAACGTTTTTCTTAAATATCACACAAAAACTGCTGTAACTTTTTTATTTCTTTATAAAAAAATGTAAATTTTGTATAAATTATTTTATTTTCATGAAATCTAATTAAAAATGCCGTTTTAAAATTATTAGGACGATTAATTATAAACTTATACAAAAAAAACGTTTTTCTTAAATATCACACAAAAACTGCTGTAACTTTTTTATTTCTTTATAAAAAAATGTAAATTTTGTATAAATTATTTTATTTTCATGAAATCTAAGTAGAATTGCCGTTTTAAAATTATTAGGACGATTAATTATAAACTTATACAAAAAAAAACGTTTTTCTTAAATATCACACAAAAACTGCTGTAACTTTTTTATTTCTTTATAAAAAAATGTAAATTTTGTATAAATTATTTTATTTTCATGAAATCTAATTAAAAATGCCGTTTTAAAATTATTAGGACGATTAATTATAAACTTATACAAAAAAAAAACGTTTTTCTTAAATATCACACAAAAACTCCTGTAACTTTTTTATTTCTTTATAAAAAAATGTAAATTTTGTATAAATTATTTTATTTTCATGAAATCTAAGTAGAATTGCCGTTTTAAAATTATTAGGACGATTAATTATAAACTTATACAAAAAAAAACGTTTTTCTTAAATATCACACAAAAACTGCTGTAACTTTTTTATTTCTTCATAAAAAAATGTAAATTTTGTATAAATTATTTTATTTTCATGAAATCTAATTAAAAATGCCGTTTTAAAATTATTAGGACGATTAATTATAAACTTATACAAAAAAAACGTTTTTCTTAAATATCACACAAAAACTGCTGTAACTTTTTTATTTCTTTATAAAAAAATGTAAATTTTGTATAAATAATTTTATTTTCATGAAATCTAAGTAGAATTGCCGTTTTAAAATTATTAGGACGATTAATTATAAACTTATACAAAAAAAAACGTTTTTCTTAAATATCACACAAAAACTGCTGTAACTTTTTTATTTCTTTATAAAAAAATGTAAATTTTGTATAAATTATTTTATTTTCATGAAATCTAATTAAAAATGCCGTTTTAAAATTATTAGGACGATTAATTATAAACTTATACAAAAAAAAACGTTTTTCTTAAATATCACACAAAAACTGCTGTAACTTTTTTATTTCTTTATAAAAAAATGTAAATTTTGTATAAATTATTTTATTTTCATGAAATCTAATTAAAAATGCCGTTTTAAAATTATTAGGACGATTAATTATAATCTTATACAAAAAAAACGTTTTTCTTAAATATCACACAAAAACTGCTGTAACTTTTTTATTTCTTTATAAAAAAATGTAAATTTTGTATAAATTATTTTATTTTCATGAAATCTAAGTAGAATTGCCGTTTTAAAATTATTAGGACGATTAATTATAAACTTATAGAAAAAAAAACGTTTTTCTTAAATATCCCACAAAAACTGCTGTAACTTTTTTATTTCTTTATAAAAAAATGTAAATTTTGTATAAATTATTTTATTTTCATGAAATCTAATTAAAAATGCCGTTTTAAAATTATTAGGACGATTAATTATAAACTTATACAAAAAAAAACGTTTTTCTTAAATATCACACAAAAACTGCTGTAACTTTTTTATTTCTTTATAAAAAAATGTAAATTTTGTATAAATTATTTTATTTTCATGAAATCTAATTAAAAATGCCGTTTTAAAATTATTAGGACGATTAATTATAAACTTATACAAAAAAAACGTTTTTCTTAAATATCACACAAAAACTGCTGTAACTTTTTTATTTCTTTATAAAAAAATGTAAATTTTGTATAAATTATTTTATTTTCATGAAATCTAAGTAGAATTGCCGTTTTAAAATTATTAGGACGATTAATTATAAACTTATACAAAAAAAAACGTTTTTCTTAAATATCACACAAAAACTGCTGTAACTTTTTTATTTCTTCATAAAAAAATGTAAATTTTGTATAAATTATTTTATTTTCATGAAATCTAATTAAAAATGCCGTTTTAAAATTATTAGGACGATTAATTATAAACTTATACAAAAAAAAACGTTTTTCTTAAATATCACACAAAAACTGCTGTAACTTTTTTATTTCTTTATAAAAAAATGTAAATTTTGTATAAATTATTTTATTTTCATGAAATCTAATTAAAAATGCCGTTTTAAAATTATTAGGACGATTAATTATAAACTTATACAAAAAAAACGTTTTTCTTAAATATCACACAAAAACTGCTGTAACTTTTTTATTTCTTTATAAAAAAATGTAAATTTTGTATAAATTATTTTATTTTCATGAAATCTAAGTAGAATTGCCGTTTTAAAATTATTAGGACGATTAATTATAAACTTATACAAAAAAAAACGTTTTTCTTAAATATCACACAAAAACTGCTGTAACTTTTTTATTTCTTTATAAAAAAATGTAAATTTTGTATAAATTATTTTATTTTCATTAAATCTAATTAAAAATGCCGTTTTAAAATTATTAGGACGATTAATTATAAACTTATACAAAAAAAACGTTTTTCTTAAATATCACACAAAAACTGCTGTAACTTTTTTATTTCTTTATAAAAAAATGTAAATTTTGTATAAATTATTTTATTTTCATGAAATCTAATTAAAAATGCCGTTTTAAAATTATTAGGACGATTAATTATAAACTTATACAAAAAAAAACGTTTTTCTTAAATATCACACAAAAACTGCTGTACCTTTTTTATTTCTTTATAAAAAAATGTAAATTTTGTATAAATTATTTTATTTTCATGAAATCTAATTAAAAATGCCGTTTTAAAATTATTAGGACGATTAATTATAAACTTATACAAAAAAAAAACGTTTTTCTTAAATATCACACAAAAACTGCTGTAACTTTTTTATTTTTTTATAAAAAAATGTAAATTTTGTATAAATTATTTTATTTTCATGAAATCTAAGTAGAATTGCCGTTTTAAAATTATTAGGACGATTAATTATAAACTTATACAAAAAAAAACGTTTTTCTTAAATATCACACAAAAACTGCTGTAACTTTTTTATTTCTTTATAAAAAAATGTAAATTTTGTATAAATTATTTTATTTTCATGAATTCTAAGTAGAATTGCCGTTTTAAAATTATTAGGACTATTAATTATAAACTTATACAAAAAAAAACGTTTTTCTTAAATATCACACAAAAACTGCTGTAACTTTTTTATTTCTTTATAAAAAAATGTAAATTTTGTATAAATTATTTTATTTTCATGAAATCTAATTAAAAATGCCGTTTTAAAATTATTAGGACGATTAATTATAAACTTATACAAAAAAAAACCTTTTTCTTAAATATCACACAAAAACTGCTGTAACTTTTTTATTTCTTTATAAAAAAATGTAAATTTTGTATAAATAATTTTATTTTCATGAAATCTAAGTAGAATTGCCGTTTTAAAATTATTAGGACGATTAATTATAAACTTATACAAAAAAAAACGTTTTTCTTAAATATCACACAAAAACTGCTGTAACTTTTTTATTTCTTTATAAAAAAATGTAAATTTTGTATAAATTATTTTATTTTCATGAAATCTAAGTAGAATTGCCGTTTTAAAATTATTAGGACGATTAATTATAAACTTATACAAAAAAAACGTTTTTCTTAAATATCACACAAAAACTGCTGTAACTTTTTTATTTCTTTATAAAAAAATGTAAATTTTGTATAAATTATTTTATTTTCATTAAATCTAATTAAAAATGCCGTTTTAAAATTATTAGGACGATTAATTATAAACTTATACAAAAAAAAACGTTTTTCTTAAATATCACACAAAAACTGCTGTAACTTTTTTATTTCTTTATAAAAAAATGTAAATTTTGTATAAATTATTTTATTTTCATGAAATCTAAGTAGAATTGCCGTTTTAAAATTATTAGGACGATTAATTATAAACTTATACAAAAAAAAAACGTTTTTCT
>CAXARA010000173.1:0-17049 GCA_963971135.1 Stenus bimaculatus | reverse complement strand
TTAAAATTTTTCGGACGATTACTTTTAAAATTATATCAAAAAAACGTTATTTTTTAGAAATAATGCGTTTTTCTTAAAAATCAAACAAAAACTGCTGTAACTTTTTTATTTCTTTATAAAAAAATGTAAATTTTGTTTAAATAATTTTATTTTCATGAAATCTAATTAGAAATGTAGTTTTAAAATTTTTCGGTCGATTATTTTTAAAATTATACCAAAAAAACGTTTTTCTTAAAAATCAAACTAAAACTGATGTAACTTTTTTATTTCTTTATAAAAAAATGTAAATTTTATTTAAATAATATTATTTTCATGAAATCTAATTAGAAATGTAGTTTTAAAATTTTTCGGACGATTACTTTTAAAATTATATCAAAAAAACGTTATTTTTTAGAAATAATGCGTTTTTCTTAAAAATCAAACAAAAACTGCTGTAACTTTTTTATTTCTTTATAAAAAAATGTAAATTTTGTTTAAATAATTTTATTTTCATGAAATCTAATTAGAAATGTAGTTTTAAAATTTTTCGGACGATTACTTTTAAAATTATATTAAAAAAACGCTATTTTTTAGAAATAATGCGTTTTTCTTAAAAATCAAACAAAAACTGCTGTAACTTTTTTATTTCTTTATAAAAAAATGTAAATTTTGTTTAAATAATTTTATTTTCATGAAATCTAATTAGAAATGTAGTTTTAAAATTTTTCGGTCGATTATTTTTAAAATTATACCAAAAAAACGTTTTTCTTAAAAATCACACAAAAACTGCAGAAACTTTTTTATTTCTTTATAAAAAAATGTAAATTTTGTTTAAATAATATTATTTTCATGAAATCTAATTAGAAATGTAGTTTTAAAATTTTTCGGACGATTACTTTTAAAATTATATCAAAAAAACGTTATTTTTTAGAAATAATGCGTTTTTCTTAAAAATCAAACAAAAACTGCTGTAACTTTTTTATTTCTTTATAAAAAAATGTAAATTTTGTTTAAATAATATTATTTTCATGAAATCTAATTAGAAATGTAGTTTTAAAATTTTTCGGACGATTACTTTTAAAATTATATCAAAAAAACGTTATTTTTTAGAAATAATGCGTTTTTCTTAAAAATCAAACAAAAACTGCTGTAACTTTTTTATTTCTTTATAAAAAAATGTAAATTTTGTTTAAATAATTTTATTTTCATGAAATCTAATTAGAAATGTAGTTTTAAAATTTTTCGGTCGATTATTTTTAAAATTATACCAAAAAAACGTTTTTCTTAAAAATCAAACTAAAACTGCTGTAACTTTTTTATTTCTTTATAAAAAAATGTAAATTTTGTTTAAATAATATTATTTTTATGAAATCTAATTAGAAATGTAGTTTTAAAATTTTACGGACGATTACTTTTAAAATTATATCAAAAAAACGTTATTTTTTAGAAATAATGCGATTTTCTTAAAAATCAAACAAAAACTGCTGTAACTTTTTTATTTCTTTATAAAAAAATGTAAATTTTGTTTAAATAATTTTATTTTCATGAAATCTAATTAGAAATGTAGTTTTAAAATTTTTCGGTCGATTATTTTTAAAATTATACCAAAAAAACCTTTTTCTTAAAAATCACACAAAAACTGCAGAAACTTTTTTATTTCTTAATAAAAAAATGTAAATTTTGTTTAAATAATTTTATTTTCATGAAATCTAATTAGAAATGTAGTTTTAAAATTTTTCGGACGATTACTTTTAAAATTATATCAAAAAAACGTTATTTTTTAGAAATAATGCGTTTTTCTTAAAAATCAAACAAAAACTGCTGTTACTTTTTTATTTCTTTATAAAAAAATGTAAATTTTGTTTAAATAATTTTATTTTCATGAAATCTAATTAGAAATGTAGTTTTAAAATTTTTCGGTCTATTATTTTTAAAATTATACCAAAAAAACGTTTTTCTTAAAAATCACACAAAAACTGCAGAAACTTTTTTATTTCTTTATAAAAAAATGTAAATTTTGTTTAAATAATTTTATTTTCATGAAATCTAATAAGAAATGTAGTTTTAAAATTTTTCGGACGATTACTTTTAAAATTATATCAAAAAAACGTTATTTTTTAGAAACAATGCGTTTTTCTTAAAAATCAAACTAAAACTGCTGTAACTTTTTTATTTCTTTATAAAAAAATGTAAATTTTGTTTAAATAATTTTATTTTCATGAAATCTAATTAGAAATGTAGTTTTAAAATTTTTCGGTCGATTATTTTTAAAATTATACCAAAAAAACGTTTTTCTTAAAAATCACACAAAAACTGCAGAAACTTTTTTATTTCTTTATAAAAAAATGTAAATTTTGTTTAAATAATTTTATTTTCATGAAATCTAATTAGAAATGTAGTTTTAAAATTTTTCGGACGATTACTTTTAAAATTATATCAAAAAAACGTTATTTTTTAAAAATAATGCGTTTTTCTTTAAAATCAAACAAAAACTGCTGTAACTTTTTTATTTCTTTATAAAAAAATGTAAATTTTGTTTAAATAATTTTATTTTCATGAAATCTAATTAGAAATGTAGTTTTAAAATTTTTCGGTCGATTATTTATAAAATTATACCAAAAAAACGTTTTTCTTAAAAATCACACAAAAACTGCAGAAACTTTTTTATTTCTTTATAAAAAAATGTAAATTTTGTTTAAATAATTTTATTTTCATGAAATCTAATTAGAAATGTAGTTTTAAAATTTTTCTGTCTATTATTTTTGAAATTATACCAAAAAAACGTTATTTTTTAGAAATAATGCGTTTTTCTTAAAAATCAAACAAAAACTGCTGTAACTTTTTATTTCTTTATAAAAAAATGTAAATTTTGTTTAAATAATTTTATTTTCATGAAATCTAATTAGAAATGTAGTTTTAAAATTTTTCTGTCGATTATTTTTAAAATTATACCAAAAAAACGTTATTTTTTAGAAATAATGCGTTTTTCTTAAAAATCAAACAAAAACTGCTGTAACTTTTTTATTTCTTTATAAGAAAATGTAAATTCTGTTTAAATAATTTTATTTTCATGAAATCTAATTAGAAATGTAGTTTTAAAATTTTTCGGTCGATTATTTTTAAAATTATACCAAAAAAACGATTTTCTTAAAAATCACACAAAAACTGCAGAAACTTTTTTATTTCTTTATAAAAAAATGTAAATTTTGTTTAAATAATTTTATTTTCATGAAATCTAATTAGAAATGTAGTTTTAAAATTTTTCGGACGATTACTTTTAAAATTATATCAAAAAAACGTTATTTTTTAGAAATAATGCGTTTTTCTTAAAAATCAAACTAAAACTGCAGAAACTTTTTTATTTCTTTATAAAAAAATGTAAATTTTGTTTAAATAATTTTATTTTCATGAAATCTAATTAGAAATGTAGTTTTAAAATTTTTCGGACGATTACTTTTAAAATTATATCAAAAAAACGTTATTTTTTAGAAATAATGCGTTTTTCTTAAAAATCAAACTAAAACTGCTGTAACTTTTTTATTTCTTTATAAAATAATGTAAATTTTGTTTAAATAATTTTATTTTCATGAAATCTAATTAGAAATGTAGTTTTAAAATTTTTCGGTCGATTATTTTTAAAATTATACCAAAAAAACGTTTTTCTTAAAAATCACACAAAAACTGCAGAAACTTTTTTATTTCTTTATAAAAAAATGTAAATTTTGTTTAAATAATTTTATTTTCATGAAATCTAATTAGAAATGTAGTTTTAAAATTTTTCGGACGATTACTTTTAAAATTATATCAAAAAAACGTTATTTTTTAGAAATAATGCGTTTTTCTTAAAAATCAAACTAAAACTGCTGTAACTTTTTTATTTCTTTATAAAAAAATGTAAATTTTGTTTAAATAATTTTATTTTCATGAAATCTAATTAGAAATGTAGTTTTAAAATTTTTCGGTCGATTATTTTTAAAATTATACCAAAAAAACGTTTTTCTTAAACATCACATAAAAACTGCAGAAACTTTTTTATTTCTTTATAAAAAAATGTAAATTTTGTTTAAATAATATTATTTTCATGAAATCTAATTAGAAATGTAGTTTTAAAATTTTTCGGACGATTACTTTTAAAATTATATCAAAAAAACGTTATTTTTTAGAAATAATGCGTTTTTCTTAAAAATCAAACTAAAACTGCTGTAACTTTTTTATTTCTTTATAAAAAATGTAAATTTTGTTTAAATAATTTTATTTTCATGAAATCTAATTAGAAATGTAGTTTTAAAATTTTTCGGTCGATTATTTTTAAAATTATACCAAAAAAACGTTTTTCTTAAAAATCACACAAAAACTGCAGAAACTTTTTTATTTCTTTATAAAAAAATGTAAATTTTATTTAAATAAATTTATTTTCATGAAATCTAATTAGAAATGTAGTTTTAAAATTTTTCGGACGATTACTTTTAAAATTATATCAAAAAAACGTTATTTTTTAGAAATAATGCGTTTTTCTTAAAAATCAAACAAAAACTGCTGTAACTTTTTTATTTCTTTATAAAAAAATGTAAATTTTGTTTAAATAATTTTATTTTCATGAAATCTAATTAGAAATGTAGTTTTAAAATTTTTCGGTCGATTATTTTTAAAATTATACCAAAAAAACGTTTTTCTTAAAAATCACACAAAAACTGCAGAAACTTTTTTATTTCTTTATAAAAAAATGTAAATTTTGTTTAAATAATTTTATTTTCATGAAATCTAATTAGAAATGTAGTTTTAAAATTTTTCGGACGATTACTTTTAAAATTATATCAAAAAAACGTTATTTTTTAGAAATAATGCGTTTTTCTTAAAAATCAAACTAAAACTGCTGTAACTTTTTTATTTCTTTATAAAAAAATGTAAATTTTGTTTAAATAATTTTATTTTCATGAAATCTAATTAGAAATGTAGTTTTAAAATTTTTCGGACGATTACTTTTAAAATTATATCAAAAAAACGTTATTTTTTAGAAATAATGCGTTTTTCTTAAAAATCAAACAAAAACTGCTGTAACTTTTTTATTTCTTTATAAAAAAATGTAAATTTTGTTTAAATAATTTTATTTTCATGAAATCTAATTAGAAATGTAGTTTTAAAATTTTTCGGTCGATTATTTTTAAAATTATACCAAAAAAACGTTTTTCTTAAAAATCACACAAAAACTGCAGAAACTTTTTTATTTCTTTATAAAAAAATGTAAATTTTGTTTAAATAATTTTATTTTCATGAAATCTAATTAGAAATGTAGTTTTAAAATTTTTCTGTCTATTATTTTTGAAATTATATCAAAAAAACGTTATTTTTTAGAAATAATGCGTTTTTCTTAAAAATCAAACAAAAACTGCTGTAACTTTTTTATTTCTTTATAAAAAAATGTAAATTTTGTTTAAATAATTTTATTTTCATGAAATCTAATTAGAAATGTAGTTTTAAAATTTTTCGGTCGATTATTTTTAAAATTATACCAAAAAAACGTTTTTCTTAAACATCACATAAAAACTGCAGAAACTTTTTTATTTCTTTATAAAAAAATGTAAATTTTGTTTAAATAATATTATTTTCATGAAATCTAATTAGAAATGTAGTTTTAAAATTTTTCGGACGATTACTTTTAAAATTATATCAAAAAAACGTTATTTTTTAGAAATAAAGCGTTTTTCTTAAAAATCAAACTAAAACTGCTGTAACTTTTTTATTTCTTTATAAAAAAATGTAAATTTTGTTTAAATAATTTTATTTTCATGAAATCTAATTAGAAATGTAGTTTTAAAATTTTTCGGTCGATTATTTTTAAAATTATACCAAAAAAACGTTTTTCTTAAAAATCACACAAAAACTGCAGAAACTTTTTTATTTCTTTATAAAAAAATGTAAATTTTATTTAAATAAATTTATTTTCATGAAATCTAATTAGAAATGTAGTTTTAAAATTTTTCGGACGATTACTTTTAAAATTATATCAAAAAAACGTTATTTTTTAGAAATAATGCGTTTTTCTTAAAAATCAAACAAAAACTGCTGTAACTTTTTTATTTCTTTATAAAAAAATGTAAATTTTGTTTAAATAATTTTATTTTCATGAAATCTAATTAGAAATGTAGTTTTAAAATTTTTCGGTCGATTATTTTTAAAATTATACCAAAAAAACGTTTTTCTTAAAAATCACACAAAAACTGCAGAAACTTTTTTATTTCTTTATAAAAAAATGTAAATTTTGTTTAAATAATTTTATTTTCATGAAATCTAATTAGAAATGTAGTTTTAAAATTTTTCGGACGATTACTTTTAAAATTATATCAAAAAAACGTTATTTTTTAGAAATAATGCGTTTTTCTTAAAAATCAAACTAAAACTGCAGAAACTTTTTTATTTCTTTATAAAAAAATGTAAATTTTGTTTAAATAATTTTATTTTCATGAAATCTAATTAGAAATGTAGTTTTAAAATTTTTCGGTCGATTATTTTTAAAATTATACCAAAAAAACGTTTTTCTTAAAAATCACACAAAAACTGCAGAAACTTTTTTATTTCTTTATAAAAAAATGTAAATTTTGTTTAAATAATTTTATTTTCATGAAATCTAATTAGAAATGTAGTTTTAAAATTTTTCGGTCGATTATTTTTAAAATTATACCAAAAAAACGTTTTTCTTAAAAATCACACAAAAACTGCAGAAACTTTTTTATTTCTTTATAAAAAAATGTAAATTTTGTTTAAATAATTTTATTTTCATGAAATCTAATAAGAAATGTAGTTTTAAAATTTTTCGGACGATTACTTTTAAAATTATATCAAAAAAACGTTATTTTTTAGAAACAATGCGTTTTTCTTAAAAATCAAACTAAAACTGCTGTAACTTTTTTATTTCTTTATAAAAAAATGTAAATTTTGTTTAAATAATTTTATTTTCATGAAATCTAATAAGAAATGTAGTTTTAAAATTTTTCGGACGATTACTTTTAAAATTATATCAAAAAAACGTTATTTTTTAGAAATAATGCGCTTTTCTTAAAAATCAAACAAAAACTGCTGTAACTTTTTTATTTCTTTATAAAAAAATGTAAATTTTGTTTAAATAATTTTATTTTCATGAAATCTAATTAGAAATGTAGTTTTAAAATTTTTCGGTCGATTATTTTTAAAATTATACCAAAAAAACGTTTTTCTTAAAAATCACACAAAAACTGCAGAAACTTTTTTATTTCTTTATAAAAAAATGTAAATTTTGTTTAAATAATTTTATTTTCATGAAATCTAATAAGAAATGTAGTTTTAAAATTTTTCGGACGATTACTTTTAAAATTATATCAAAAAAACGTTATTTTTTAGAAACAATGCGTTTTTCTTAAAAATCAAACTAAAACTGCTGTAACTTTTTTATTTCTTTATAAAAAAATGTAAATTTTGTTTAAATAATTTTATTTTCATGAAATCTAATTAGAAATGTAGTTTTAAAATTTTTCGGTCGATTATTTTTAAAATTATACCAAAAAAACGTTTTTCTTAAAAATCACACAAAAACTGCAGAAACTTTTTTATTTCTTTATAAAAAAATGTAAATTTTGTTTAAATAATTTTATTTTCATGAAATCTAATTAGAAATGTAGTTTTAAAATTTTTCGGACGATTACTTTTAAAATTATATCAAAAAAACGTTATTTTTTAGAAATAATGCGTTTTTCTTAAAAATCAAACTAAAACTGCTGTAACTTTTTTATTTCTTTATAAAAAAATGTAAATTTTGTTTAAATAATTTTATTTTCATGAAATCTAATTAGAAATGTAGTTTTAAAATTTTTCGGTCGATTATTTTTAAAATTATACCAAAAAAACGTTTTTCTTAAACATCACATAAAAACTGCAGAAACTTTTTTATTTCTTTATAAAAAAATGTAAATTTTGTTTAAATAATATTATTTTCATGAAATCTAATTAGAAATGTAGTTTTAAAATTTTTCGGACGATTACTTTTAAAATTATATCAAAAAAACGTTATTTTTTAAAAATAATGCGTTTTTCTTAAAAATCAAACAAAAACTGCTGTAACTTTTTTATTTCTTTATAAAAAAATGTAAATTTTGTTTAAATAATTTTATTTTCATGAAATCTAATTAGAAATGTAGTTTTAAAATTTTTCGGTCAATTATTTTTAAAATTATACCAAAAAAACGTTTTTCTTAAAAATCACACAAAAACTGCAGAAACTTTTTTATTTCTTTATAAAAAAATGTAAATTTTGTTTAAATAATTTTATTTTCATGAAATCTAATTAGAAATGTAGTTTTAAAATTTTTCTGTCTATTATTTTTGAAATTATACCAAAAAAACGTTATTTTTTAGAAATAATGCGTTTTTCTTAAAAATCAAACAAAAACTGCTGTAACTTTTTTATTTCTTTATAAAAAAATGTAAATTTTGTTTAAATAATTTTATTTTCATGAAATCTAATTAGAAATGTAGTTTTAAAATTTTTCTGTCGATTATTTTTAAAATTATACCAAAAAAACGTTATTTCTTAGAAATAATGCGTTTTTCTTAAAAATCAAACAAAAACTGCTGTAACTTTTTTATTTCTTTATAAAAAAATGTAAATTCTGTTTAAATAATTTTATTTTCATGAAATCTAATTAGAAATGTAGTTTTAAAATTTTTCGGTCGATTATTTTTAAAATTATACCAAAAAAACGATTTTCTTAAAAATCACACAAAAACTGCAGAAACTTTTTTATTTCTTTATAAAAAAATGTAAATTTTGTTTAAATAATTTTATTTTCATGAAATCTAATTAGAAATGTAGTTTTAAAATTTTTCGGACGATTACTTTTAAAATTATATCAAAAAAACGTTATTTTTTAGAAATAATGCGTTTTTCTTAAAAATCAAACTAAAACTGCAGAAACTTTTTTATTTCTTTATAAAAAAATGTAAATTTTGTTTAAATAATTTTATTTTCATGAAATCTAATTAGAAATGTAGTTTTAAAATTTTTCGGACGATTACTTTTAAAATTATATCAAAAAAACGTTATTTTTTAGAAATAATGCGTTTTTCTTAAAAATCAAACTAAAACTGCTGTAACTTTTTTATTTCTTTATAAAATAATGTAAATTTTGTTTAAATAATTTTATTTTCATGAAATCTAATTAGAAATGTAGTTTTAAAATTTTTCGGTCGATTATTTTTAAAATTATACCAAAAAAACGTTTTTCTTAAAAATCACCCAAAAACTGCAGAAACTTTTTTATTTCTTTATAAAAAAATGTAAATTTTGTTTAAATAATTTTATTTTCATGAAATCTAATTAGAAATGTAGTTTTAAAATTTTTCGGACGATTACTTTTAAAATTATATTAAAAAAACGTTATTTTTTAGAAATAATGCGTTTTTCTTAAAAATCAAACAAAAACTGCTGTAACTTTTTTATTTCTTTATAAAAAAATGTAAATTTTATTTAAATAATTTTATTTTCATGAAATCTAATTAGAAATGTAGTTTTAAAATTTTTCGGTCGATTATTTTTAAAATTATACCAAAAAAACGTTTTTCTTAAACATCACATAAAAACTGCAGAAACTTTTTTATTTCTTTATAAAAAAATGTAAATTTTGTTTAAATAATATTATTTTCATGAAATCTAATTAGAAATGTAGTTTTAAAATTTTTCGGACGATTACTTTTAAAATTATATCAAAAAAACGTTATTTTTTAGAAATAATGCGTTTTTCTTAAAAATCAAACTAAAACTGCTGTAACTTTTTTATTTCTTTATAAAAAAATGTAAATTTTGTTTAAATAATTTTATTTTCATGAAATCTAATTAGAAATGTAGTTTTAAAATTTTTCGGTCGATTATTTTTAAAATTATACCAAAAAAACTTTTTTCTTAAAAATCACACAAAAACTGCAGAAACTTTTTTATTTCTTTATAAAAAAATGTAAATTTTATTTAAATAAATTTATTTTCATGAAATCTAATTAGAAATGTAGTTTTAAAATTTTTCGGACGATTACTTTTAAAATTATATCAAAAAAACGTTATTTTTTAGAAATAATGCGTTTTTCTTAAAAATCAAACAAAAACTGCTGTAACTTTTTTATTTCTTTATAAAAAAATGTAAATTTTGTTTAAATAATTTTATTTTCATGAAATCTAATTAGAAATGTAGTTTTAAAATTTTTCGGTCGATTATTTTTAAAATTATACCAAAAAAACGTTTTTCTTAAAAATCACACAAAAACTGCAGAAACTTTTTTATTTCTTTATAAAAAAATGTAAATTTTGTTTAAATAATTTTATTTTCATGAAATCTAATTAGAAATGTAGTTTTAAAATTTTTCGGACGATTACTTTTAAAATTATATCAAAAAAACGTTATTTTTTAGAAATAATGCGTTTTTCTTAAAAATCAAACTAAAACTGCTGTAACTTTTTTATTTCTTTATAAAAAAATGTAAATTTTGTTTAAATAATTTTATTTTCATGAAATCTAATTAGAAATGTAGTTTTAAAATTTTTCGGACGATTACTTTTAAAATTATATCAAAAAAACGTTATTTTTTAGAAATAATGCGTTTTTCTTAAAAATCAAACAAAAACTGCTGTAACTTTTTTATTTCTTTATAAAAAAATGTAAATTTTGTTTAAATAATTTTATTTTCATGAAATCTAATTAGAAATGTAGTTTTAAAATTTTTTCGGTCGATTATTTTTAAAATTATACCAAAAAAACGTTTTTCTTAAAAATCACACAAAAACTGCAGAAACTTTTTTATTTCTTTATAAAAAAATGTAAATTTTGTTTAAATTATTTTATTTTCATGAAATCTAATTAGAAATGTAGTTTTAAAATTTTTCGGTCGATTACTTTTAAAATTATATCAAAAAAACGTTATTTTTTAGAAATAATGCGTTTTTCTTAAAAATCAAACAAAAACTGCTGTAACTTTTTTATTTCTTTATAAAAAAATGTAAATTTTGTTTAAATAATTTTATTTTCATGAAATCTAATTAGAAATGTAGTTTTCAAATTTTTCGGTCGATTATTTTTAAAATTATACCAAAAAAACGTTTTTCTTAAAAATCACACAAAAACTGCAGAAACTTTTTTATTTCTTTATAAAAAAATGTAAATTTTGTTTAAATAATATTATTTTCATGAAATCTAATTACAAATGTAGTTTTAAAATTTTTCGGACGATTACTTTTAAAATTATATCAAAAAAACGTTATTTTTTAGAAATAATGCGTTTTTCTTAAAAATCACACAAAAACTGCAGAAACTTTTTTATTTCTTTATAAAAAAATGTAAATTTTGTTTAAATAATTTTATTTTCATGAAATCTAATTAGAAATGTAGTTTTAAAATTTTTCGGACGATTACTTTTAAAATTATATCAAAAAAACGTTATTTTTTAGAAATAATGCGTTTTTCTTAAAAATCAAACAAAAACTGCTGTAACTTTTTTATTTCTTTATAAAAAAATGTAAATTTTGTTTAAATAATTTTATTTTCATGAAATCTAATTAGAAATGTAGTTTTAAAATTTTTCGGTCGATTATTTTTAAAATTATACCAAAAAAAACGTTTTTCTTAAAAATCACACAAAAACTGCAGAAACTTTTTTATTTCTTTATAAAAAAATGTAAATTTTGTTTAAATAATTTTATTTTCATGAAATCTAATTAGAAATGTAGTTTTAAAATTTTTCGGTCTATTATTTTTAAAATTATACCAAAAAAACGTTTTTCTTAAAAATCAAACAAAAACTGCTGTAACTTTTTTATTTCTTTATAAAAAAATGTAAATTTTGTTTAAATAATTTTATTTTCATGAAATCTAATTAGAAATGTAGTTTTAAAATTTTTCGGTCGATTATTTTTAAAATTATACCAAAAAAACGTTTTTCTTAAAATTCACACAAAAACTGCAGAAACTTTTTTATTTCTTTATAAAAAAATGTAAATTTTGTTTAAATAATATTATTTTCATGAAATGTAATTAGAAATGTAGTTTTAAAATTTTTCGGACGATTACTTTTAAAATTATATCAAAAAAACTTTATTTTTTAGAAATAATGCGTTTTTCTTAAAAATCAAACAAAAACTGCTGTAACTTTTTTATTTCTTTATAAAAAAATGTAAATTTTGTTTAAATAATTTTATTTTCATGAAATCTAATTAGAAATGTAGTTTTAAAATTTTTCGGTCGATTATTTTTAAAATTATACCAAAAAAACGTTTTTCTTAAAAATCAAACTAAAACAGCTGTAACTTTTTTATTTCTTTATAAAAAAATGTAAATTTTGTTTAAATAATATTATTTTCATGAAATCTAATTAGAAATGTAGTTTTAAAATTTTTCGGACGATTACTTTTAAAATTATATCAAAAAAACGTTATTTTTTAGAAATAATGCGTTTTTCTTAAAAATCAAACAAAAACTGCTGTAACTTTTTTATTTCTTTATAAAAAAATGTAAATTTTGTTTAAATAATTTTATTTTCATGAAATCTAATTAGAAATGTAGTTTTAAAATTTTTCGGTCGATTATTTTTAAAATTATACCAAAAAAACGTTTTTCTTAAAAATCAAACTAAAACTGCTGTAACTTTTTTATTTCTTTATAAAAAAATGTAAATTTTATTTAAATAATATTATTTTCATGAAATCTAATTAGAAATGTAGTTTTAAAATTTTTCGGACGATTACTTTTAAAATTATATCAAAAAAACGTTATTTTTTAGAAATAATGCGTATTTCTTAAAAATCAAACAAAAACTGCTGTAACTTTTTTATTTCTTTATAAAAAAATGTAAATTTTGTTTAAATAATTTTATTTTCATGAAATCTAATTAGAAATGTAGTTTTAAAATTTTTCGGTCGATTATTTTTAAAATTATACCAAAAAAAACGTTTTTCTTAAAATCACACAAAAACTGCAGAAACTTTTTTATTTCTTTTTAAAAAAATGTAAATTTTGTTTAAATAATTTTATTTTCATGAAATCTAATTAGAAATGTAGTTTTAAAATTTTTCGGACGATTACTTTTAAAATTATATCAAAAAAACGTTATTTTTTAAAATAATGCGTTTTTCTTAAAAATCAAACAAAAACTGCTGTAACTTTTTTATTTCTTTATAAAAAAATGTAAATTTTGTTTAAATAATTTTATTTTCATGAAATCTAATTAGAAATGTAGTTTTAAAATTTTTCGGTCGATTATTTTTGAAATTATACCAAAAAAAACGTTTTTCTTAAAAATCACACAAAAACTGCAGAAACTTTTTTATTTCTTTATAAAAAAATGTAAATTTTGTTTAAATAATTTTATTTTCATGAAATCTAATTAGAAATGTAGTTTTAAAATTTTTCGGACGATTACTTTTAAAATTATATCAAAAAAACGTTATTTTTTAGAAACAATGCGTTTTTCTTAAAAATCAAACAAAAAACTGCTGTAACTTTTTTATTTCTTTATAAAAAAAATGTAAATTTTGTTTAAATAATTTTATTTTCATGAAATCTAATTAGAAATGTAGTTTTAAAATTTTTCGGTCGATTATTTTTAAATTATACCAAAAAAACGTTTTTCTTAAAAATCACACAAAAACTGCAGAAACTTTTTTATTTCTTTATAAAAAAATGTAAATTTTGTTTAAATAACTTTATTTTCATGAAATCTAATTAGAAATGTAGTTTTAAAATTTTTCGGTCGATTATTTGTAAAATTATACCAAAAAAACGTTTTTCTTAAAAATCACACAAAAACTGCAGAAACTTTTTTATTTCTTTATAAAAAATGGTAAATTTTGTTTAAATAATTTTATTTTCATGAAATCTAATTAGAAATGTAGTTTTAAAATTTTTCGGACGATTACTTTTAAAATTATATCAAAAAAACGTTATTTTTTAGAAATAATGCGTTTTTCTTAAAAATCAAACAAAAACTGCTGTAACTTTTTTATTTCTTTATAAAAAAATGTAAATTTTGTTTAAATAATTTTATTTTCATGAAATCTAATTAGAAATGTAGTTTTAAAATTTTTCGGTCGATTATTTTTAAAATTATACCAAAAAAAACGTTTTTCTTAAAAATCACACAAAAACTGCAGAAACTTTTTTATTTCTTTATAAAAAAATGTAAATTTTGTTTAAATAATTTTATTTTCATGAAATCTAATTAGAAATGTAGTTTTAAAATTTTTCGGACGATTACTTTTAAAATTATATCAAAAAAACGCTATTTTTTAGAAATAATGCGTTTTTCTTAAAAATCAAACAAAAACTGCTATAACTTTTTTATTTCTTTATAAAAAAATGTAAATTTTGTTTAAATAATTTTATTTTCATGAAATCTAATTAGAAATGTAGTTTTAAAATTTTTCGGACGATTACTTTTAAAATTATATCAAAAAAACGTTATTTTTTAGAAATAATGCGTTTTTCTTAAAAATCAAACAAAAACTGCTGTAACCTTTTTTATTTCTTTATAAAAAAATGTAAATTTTGTTTAAATAATTTTATTTTCATGAAATCTAATTAGAAATGTAGTTTTAAAATTTTTCTGTCGATTATTTTAAAATTATACCAAAAAAACGTTTTTCTTAAAAATCAAACTAAAACTGCTGTAACTTTTTTATTTCCTTATAAAAAAATGTAAATTTTGTTTAAATAATATTATTTTCATGAAATCTAATTAGAAATGTAGTTTTAAAATTTTTCGGACGATTACTTTTAAAATTATATCAAAAAAACGTTATTTTTTAGAAATAATGCGTTTTCTTAAAAATCAAACAAAAACTGCTGTAACTTTTTTATTTCTTTATAAAAAAATGTAAATTTTGTTTAAATAATTTTATTTTCATGAAATCTAATTAGAAATGTAGTTTTAAAATTTTTCGGTCGATTATTTTTAAAATTATACCAAAAAAACGTTTTTCTTAAAAATCAAACTAAAACTGCTGTAACTTTTTTATTTCTTTATAAAAAAATTTAAATTTTATTTAAATAATGTATTTTCATGAAATCTAATTAGAAATGTAGTTTAAAATTTTTCGGACGATTACTTTTAAAATTATATCAAAAAACGTTATTTTTTAGAAATAATGCGTTTTTCTTAAAATCAAACAAAAACTGCTGTAACTTTTTATTTCTTTATAAAAAAATGTAAATTTTGTTTAAATAATTTTATTTTCATGAAATCTAATTAGAAATGTAGTTTTAAAATTTTTCGGTCGATTATTTTAAAATTATACCAAAAAAAACGTTTTTCTTAAAAATCACACAAAAACTGCAGAAACTTTTTTATTTCTTTTTAAAAAAATGTAAATTTTGTTTAAATAATTTTAATTTTCATAAAATCTAATTAGAAATGTAGTTTTAAAATTTTTCGGACGATTACTTTTAAAATTATATCAAAAAAACGTTGTTTTTTAAAAATAATGCGTTTTTCTTAAAAATCAAACAAAAACTGCTGTAACTTTTTTATTTCTTTATAAAAAAATGTAAATTTTGTTTAAATAATTTTATTTTCATGAAATCTAATTAGAAATGTAGTTTTAAAATTTTTCGGTCGATTATTTTTGAAATTATACCAAAAAAACGTTTTTCTTAAAAATCACACAAAAACTGCAGAAACTTTTTTATTTCTTTATAAAAAAATGTAAATTTTGTTTAAATAATTTTATTTTCATGAAATCTAATTAGAAATGTAGTTTTAAAATTTTTCGGACTATTACTTTTAAAATTATATCAAAAACGTTATTTTTTAGAAATAATGCGTTTTTCTTAAAAATCAAACAAAAACTGCTGTAACTTTTTTATTTCTTTATAAAAAAATGTAAATTTTGTTTAAATAATTTTATTTTCATGAAATCTAATTAGAAATGTAGTTTTAAAATTTTTCGGTCGATTATTTTTAAAATTATACCAAAAAAACGTTTTTCTTAAAATCAAACTAAAACTGCTGTAACTTTTTTATTTCTTTATAAAAAAATGTAAATTTTATTTAAATAATATTATTTTCATGAATCTAATTAGAAATGTAGTTTTAAAATTTTTCGGACGATTACTTTTAAAATTATATCAAAAAAACGTTATTTTTTAGAAATAATGCGTATTTCTTAAAAATCAAACAAAAACTGCTGTAACTTTTTTATTTCTTTATAAAAAAATGTAAATTTTGTTTAAATAATTTTATTTTCATGAAATCTAATTAGAAATGTAGTTTTAAAATTTTTCGGTCGATTATTTTTAAAATTATACCAAAAAAACGTTTTTCTTAAAAATCACACAAAAACTGCAGAAACTTTTTTATTTCTTTTTAAAAAAATGTAAATTTTGTTTAAATAATTTTATTTTCATGAAATCTAATTAGAAATGTAGTTTTAAAATTTTTCGGACGATTACTTTTAAAATTATATCAAAAAAACGTTATTTTTTAAAAATAATGCGTTTTTCTTAAAAATCAAACAAAAACTGCTGTAACTTTTTTATTTCTTTATAAAAAAATGTAAATTTTGTTTAAATAATTTTATTTTCATGAAATCTAATTAGAAATGTAGTTTTAAAATTTTTCGGTCGATTATTTGTAAAATTATACCAAAAAAACGTTTTTCTTAAAAATCACACAAAAACTGCAGAAACTTTTTTATTTCTTTATAAAAAAATGTAAATTTTGTTTAAATAATTTTATTTTCATGAAATCTAATTAGAAATGTAGTTTTAAAATTTTTCGGACGATTACTTTTAAAATTATATCAAAAAAACGTTATTTTTTAGAAATAATGCGTTTTTCTTAAAAATCAAACAAAAACTGCTGTAACTTTTTTATTTCTTTATAAAAAAATGTAAATTTTGTTTAAAATAATTTTATTTTCATGAAATCTAATTAGAAATGTAGTTTTTAAAATTTTTCGGTCGATTATTTTTAAAATTATACAAAAAAACGTTTTTCTTAAAAATCACACAAAAACTGCAGATACTTTTTTATTTCTTTATAAAAAAATGTAAATTTTGTTTAAAT
>CAXARA010000172.1:0-25853 GCA_963971135.1 Stenus bimaculatus | reverse complement strand
AATATTATTTAAACAAAATTTACATTTTTTTTATAAAGAAATAAAAAAGTTACAGCAGTTTTTGTTTGATTTTTAAGAAAAACGCATTATTTCTAAAAATAAAGTTTTTTTGATATAATTTTAAAAGTAATCGTCCGAAAAATTTTAAAACTACATTTCTAATTAGATTTCATGAAAATAAAATTATTTAAACAAAATTTGCATTTTTATATAAAGATATAAAAAAGTTTCTGCAGTTTTTGTGTGATTTTTAAGAAAAACGTTTTTTTTGGTATAATTTTAAAAATAATCGACCGAAAAATTTTAAAACTACATTTCTAATTAGATTTCATGAAAATAAAATTATTTAAACAAAATTTACATTTTTTTATAAAGAAATAAAAAAGTTACAGCAGTTTTTGTTTGATTTTTAAGAAAAACGCATTATTTCTAAAAAATAACGTTTTTTTGATATAATTTTAAAAGTAATCGTCCGAAAAATTTTAAAACTACATTTCTAATTAGATTTCATGAAAATAATATTATTTAAACAAAATTTACATTTTTTTATAAAGAAATTAGAAAGTTACAGCAGTTTTAGTTTGATTTTTAAGAAAAACGTTTTTTTGGTATAATTTTAAAAATAATCGACCGAAAAATTTTAAAACTACATTTCTAATTAGATTTCATGAAAATAAAATTATTTAAACAAAATTTACATTTTTTTATAAAGAAATAAAAAAGTTACAGCAGTTTTTGTTTGATTTTTAAGAAAAACGCATTATTTCTAAAAAATAACGTTTTTTTGATATAATTTTAAAAGTAATCGTCCGAAAAATTTTAAAACTACATTTCTAATTAGATTTCATGAAAATAATATTATTTAAACAAAATTTACATTTTTTTATAAAGAAATAAAAAAGTTACAGCAGTTTTAGTTTGATTTTTAAGAAAAACGTTTTTTTTGGTATAATTTTAAAAATAATCGACCGAAAAATTTTAAAACTACATTTCTAATTAGATTTCATGAAAATAAAATTATTTAAACAAAATTTACATTTTTTTATAAAGAAATAAAAAAGTTACAGCAGTTTTTGTTTGATTTTTAAGAAAAACGCATTATTTCTAAAAAATAACGTTTTTTTGATATAATTTTAAAAGTAATCGTCCGAAAAATTTTAAAACTACATTTCTAATTAGATTTCATGAAAATAATATTATTTAAACAAAATTTACATTTTTTTATAAAGAAATAAAAAAGTTTCTGCAGTTTTTGTGTGATTTTTAAGAAAAACGTTTTTTTGGTATAATTTTAAAAATAATCGACCGAAAAATTTTAAAACTACATTTCTAATTAGATTTCATGAAAATAAAATTATTTAAACAAAATTTACATTTTTTTATAAAGAAATAAAAAAGTTACAGCAGTTTTTGTTTGATTTTTAAGAAAAACGCATTATTTCTAAAAAATAACGTTTTTTTGATATAATTTTAAAAGTAATCGTCCGAAAAATTTTAAAACTACATTTCTAATTAGATTTCATGAAAATAATATTATTTAAACAAAATTTACATTTTTTTATAAAGAAATAAAAAAGTTACAGCAGTTTTTGTTTGATTTTTAAGAAAAACGTTTTTTTGGTATAATTTTAAAAATAATCGACCGAAAAATTTTAAAACTACATTTCTAATTAGATTTCATGAAAATAAAATTATTTAAACAAAATTTACATTTTTTTATAAAGAAATAAAAAAGTTACAGCAGTTTTTGTTTGATTTTTAAGAAAAACGCATTATTTCTAAAAAATAACGTTTTTTTGATATAATTTTAAAAGTAATCGTCCGAAAAATTTTAAAACTACATTTCTAATTAGATTTCATGAAAATAATATTATTTAAACAAAATTTACATTTTTTTATAAAGAAATAAAAAAGTTACAGCAGTTTTAGTTTGATTTTTAAGAAAAACGTTTTTTTGGTATAATTTTAAAAATAATCGACCGAAAAATTTTAAAACTACATTTCTAATTAGATTTCATGAAAATAAAATTATTTAAACAAAATTTACATTTTTTTATAAAGAAATAAAAAAGTTACAGCAGTTTTTGTTTGATTTTTAAGAAAAACGCATTATTTCTAAAAAATAACGTTTTTTTGGTATAATTTTAAAAGTAATCGTCCGAAAAATTTTAAAACTACATTTCTAATTAGATTTCATGAAAATAATATTATTTAAACAAAATTTACATTTTTTTATAAAGAAATAAAAAAGTTACAGCAGTTTTAGTTTGATTTTTAAGAAAAACGTTTTTTTGGTATAATTTTAAAAATAATCGACCGAAAAATTTTAAAACTACATTTCTAATTAGATTTCATGAAAATAAAATTATTTAAACAAAATTTACATTTTTTTATAAAGAAATAAAAAAGTTACAGCAGTTTTTGTTTGATTTTTAAGAAAAACGCATTATTTCTAAAAAATAACGTTTTTTTGATATAATTTTAAAAGTAATCGTCCGAAAAATTTTAAAACTACATTTCTAATTAGATTTCATGAAAATAATATTATTTAAACAAAATTTACATTTTTTTATAAAGAAATAAAAAAGTTTCTGCAGTTTTTGTGTGATTTTTAAGAAAAACGTTTTTTTGGTATAATTTTAAAAATAATCGACCGAAAAATTTTAAAACTACATTTCTAATTAGATTTCATGAAAATAAAATTATTTAAACAAAATTTACATTTTTTTATAAAGAAATAAAAAAGTTACAGCAGTTTTTGTTTGATTTTTAAGAAAAACGCATTATTTCTAAAAAATAACGTTTTTTTGATATAATTTTAAAAGTAATCGTCCGAAAAATTTTAAAACTACATTTCTAATTAGATTTCATGAAAATAATATTATTTAAACAAAATTTACATTCTTTTATAAAGAAATAAAAAAGTTTCTGCAGTTTTTGTGTGATTTTTAAGAAAAACGTTTTTTTGGTATAATTTTAAAAATAATCGACCGAAAAATTTTAAAACTACATTTCTAATTAGATTTCATGAAAATAAAATTATTTAAACAAAATTTACATTTTTTTATAAAGAAATAAAAAAGTTACAGCAGTTTTTGTTTGATTTTTAAGAAAAACGCATTATTTCTAAAAAATAACGCTTTTTTGATATAATTTTAAAAGTAATCGTCCGAAAAATTTTAAAACTACATTTCTAATTAGATTTCATGAAAATAATATTATTTAAACAAAATTTACATTTTTTTATAAAGAAATAAAAAAGTTACAGCAGTTTTAGTTTGATTGTTAAGAAAAACGTTTTTTTGGTATAATTTTAAAAATAATCGACCGATTAATTTTAAAACTACATTTCTAATTAGATTTCATGAAAATAAAATTATTTAAACAAAATTTACATTTTTTTATAAAGAAATAAAAAAGTTACAGCAGTTTTTGTTTGATTTTTAAGAAAAACGCATTATTTCTAAAAAATAACGTTTTTTTGATATAATTTTAAAAGTAATCGTCCGAAAAATTTTAAAACTACATTTCTAATTAGATTTCATGAAAATAATATTATTTAAACAAAATTTACATTTTTTTATAAAGAAATAAAAAAATTACAGCAGTTTTTGTTTGATTTTTAAGAAAAACGCATTATTTCTAAAAAATAACGTTTTTTTGATATAATTTTAAAAGTAATCGTCCGAAAAATTTTAAAACTACATTTCTAATTAGATTTCATGAAAATAATATTATTTAAACAAAATTTACATTTTTTTATAAAGAAATAAAAAAGTTACAGCAGTTTTTGTTTGATTTTTAAGAAAAACGCATTATTTCTAAAAAATAACGTTTTTTTGATATAATTTTAAAAGTAATCGTCCGAAAAATTTTAAAACTACATTTCTAATTAGATTTCATGAAAATAATATTATTTAAACAAAATTTACATTTTTTTATAAAGAAATAAAAAAGTTACAGCAGTTTTAGTTTGATTTTTAAGAAAAACGTTTTTTTGGTATAATTTTAAAAATAATCGACCGAAAAATTTTAAAACTACATTTCTAATTAGATTTCATGAAAATAAATTTATTTAAACAAAATTTACATTTTTTTATAAAGAAATAAAAAAGTTACAGCAGTTTTTGTTTGATTTTTAAGAAAAACGCATTATTTCTAAAAAATAACGTTTTTTTGATATAATTTTAAAAGTAATCGTCCGAAAAATTTTAAAACTACATTTCTAATTAGATTTCATGAAAATAAAATTATTTAAACAAAATTTACATTTTTTTATAAAGAAATAAAAAAGTTACAGCAGTTTTTGTTTGATTTTTAAGAAAAACGCATTATTTCTAAAAAATAACGTTTTTTTGATATAATTTTAAAAGTAATCGTCCGAAAAATTTTAAAACTACATTTCTAATTAGATTTCATGAAAATAATATTATTTAAACAAAATTTACATTTTTTTATAAAGAAATAAAAAAGTTTCTGCAGTTTTTGTGTGATTTTTAAGAAAAACGTTTTTTTGGTATAATTTTAAAAATAATCGACCGAAAAATTTTAAAACTACATTTCTAATTAGATTTCATGAAAATAAAATTATTTAAACAAAATTTACATTTTTTTATAAAGATATAAAAAAGTTACTGTAACAGTCCAATTTATTTTTGTAATTAAAAAAGGGATTAAGTATTAATTTAGGAAACAATTTATTAGAAACTTTAATATGTGAGTAATTTCCCAAGAATGTTTTGTTTACATTATACTATTATAAGGTTGAGTTTGAATAACAGTTGAGTGTATGATCGATGTTGCCAGACGCATTTCGCGTATCAATTTCCCCCAATCAAATATTTTGACAATTCCGCAGGATTTTGGCAGCAGTGTGAGAGAGGTTTGGCGTGAGTTGCTTTTTTTTTGGTGTGAGGTTTGGAGGAGAGCGGACGATAGAGTATGTTTCGGAGTGAACGTTGAGCTGTTTAAGTGCCGGTAGCCTGAAAATAAAGGTGTTAAATTGATTAATCCGGTTTAAACAAATTAAAACTCATCGTCTAATAAATTATAACCTACCTCAAATAAATTAACGAGGCCGCACAACATCCATAGGTAATTAATTAAATTTTATCTTAAAGCCACGTGCTAATTTCTTTGGAATTTAAATAGGCCTCATTTTTCATCCCTCCTTTGTCAATTGATTGCTGGAAAATTCCGGTTTTTGGGTTTCTCGATATTGATTTGTCGACTAATAGTCCCGAGTGTCTGGATTTATTGGATTTTGAGATTTGAGAATGCTGAATGCCGTTTATGCAGTGTTGCCTTGACCGCCATCTTGCTTGAAAAACCATAAGTCACCAACCAACCAATCAACAACGTTCTAACAACGATCTCGGAAAAGGTCTGTAAATTAATTAAGTTTGTGAGGTTGCCTGAAAAGGTGAACGAAACACTAAGTGCGTTTTATGAAAAACAGTTTCTTGTAATATTGTATTTTTATTGTTTTTGTATTATAGAATTTGTACAGGTAGTTGAGGGGGCTGATAGCTCGGAAAATTTAAAGTATCATTTAAAGATAGTTTTTGAACACATTGTGTTAATAGTACATACCTGAAACATTAATTAATTAATGTGAAATATAAGTCACTTACCTGCAGTGATAATTTAATAGCGGTTATACCTGAAAGAAATATTTTGAAATTAGTTTTAGTTATTTAATTTAATTTTAAGAGTACTTACCTGGTCATTTGGTAACTTTTAATGCGCATTATTAATTTCTGATTAAGATATTGAATTGTATTTGTAATATTTGGATCCCAACCTGGATACACTGGTGATTTTTTTGTATTTATAGTACCTGAACAAATAAATTAATTATTTTGATGGTTATTTAGTGTTTTTATTTGAGCTGATCATAATATTTCGTGTTTTGTAGATTGATTTCACTTACCTTAAGGGGATAAAACGCGTGGCGCCCTATTTTTTTGTATACGAACCACGACACACACGACTGGTTTGCTGGCACCTAAAGGTAGTAATTGAAGCTCATCTGACATCACCACGAAGACACTAAATATATATATAAAAAAAAACAAATATTTTTTAACACGCGGTTATACAAAATGGCGCCCAACGTGGGGCCAGATTCATTTTGATTCGGCAACGATTTTTTCATTTTTGCTGCAGTGAATTAATTTGTTTGTTCAGAGTAATCAACCTATTTGAAATAATTACTGTATAATAATTGAATTTTTTGCGACTTTGCTGAGACATTGTGAAGAACTAATTAATAAGGTAAAGCAAAAAGTTTTTCAGGTTTAATTTGGCTGTGGGTACAAAGGTAATAAATCTACAGAGTGTTTGCATGAGTGTGACTGAATAGATGGATAACGAATAATTCCTCAACGTTGACTATTTCCCAGATTTAGACTTTTATTAATAAGATACATTTTAGGTTCTCTCATTGATATTTTTCACTTGGGGTTATTGGTTTTCTTTTTGTGTTAACGACTCAAACATTTAACATGGAGCCCTGTGACTTGAAGAAACCTGAATTGAGATATGAAATCAAGATTAGAGGAGTGGAACTGTTACCAACAGACGTTAGTGAGATGAGAATTGTGCTACGAAAACTGTTACGAGAAGAAACTCCAGTAGTAAATTTTATTTGTGAAGATTTAGAAACTGAGATTTTGGAAATTGAAGAAAGTTTTAAAATTCTCAACGATGGAACAACAGGATTTCCTGGAAAAAATTCAAAGACAGCTGAAAGAAGAATACGATCAAGATTGCAACATTTAAAAGGAAGAATTGAGAGGTTTGGTAATTTAGCTGCAACTGCGACTAAAGAACAAATAGAAGAAACTGAGAAGAAGAAAATTTCATTAAAAAATGTGTACCTGCTCGCTGAAGCTAAAGCAGAAGCAAAGATTACATCGATATACAAAAGTGTTTCCTTTTCATTTCAGGGACAAAGCCCACTGCAACAAACTGTTTTAGATAAAGCAGAATCGTCATCTTCCTCAGACGAAGAACTAAATTTGCATAATATCAGTGCTTTAGGAAACTCTACTATGATTCATCGAAGAAGGAGAAATATGAATGTTAGTACGTGGGGTGTTAAATTTAATGGAGACTCCTCAGCAGCAGCAGTTTTTGAATTTCTGGAGAGAATCGAAGAATTAAGAATAGCTCGTGACTATACCAAAGAAGAGTTATTTATTTCAGCCGTAGATATATTTACAGGACCAGCACTAGTCTGGTATCGATCTAAGCGAGGTTCGTTAAACAGTTGGGATAACCTATTGGAAGCAATTAGGCTAGATTTCTTGCCAGCTGATCATGACGATGCAGTTTGGGATGAGATAAGGGCGAGACGTCAAGGAAGAAAAGAAAAAGTGGGTATATACATAGCGTCAGTAATAAATTTATTTAATAGACTAGTGTTGAAACCTAGCGAAGAGCAACAGTTGAGGCAGATTAAGAAGAATTTATTGCCTACGTTTAGTGCACCTTTAGCTTTATTAGATGTAACATCGTTGAAGAATTTATCGGATTTATGCAGAAAACTTGAAGTTAACCAGCAACAAAGTTTAGGATCGGTAGCAGCCGTTTCACCACCAAGTGATACAAAGGATTCATCTAACTCAAGAGTTAAAACAGGATATCAAGGGGAATGTTGGAATTGCAGAGTTAAAGGACATTCGTTTAAGGAGTGTAGAAAACCTAAGAGAGGTAATTTTTGCTATAAATGTGGTCGACGGGATACGGTAGTTAAAACCTGTCCAAATTGCTCAAAAAAACGAATAAGTAGGAAGCATTATATCGGCAGATGCTCCCTCTTAATTAAAGAAGCCGATATAAGAATACAAAAGGAAGACTGGAAAAGATGGTTGAGTAGGGTGGAGGATTTTATGAAACCAGCAAGAAATTTAGCACCAATTTTTAGTAAAGTTCCAGGAGATAATCGTCCATTCATAAAAGTTAGTATTCTAGGAGTAGAAGTAGATGCCTTAGTAGATACAGGAGCAAGTTATAGCGTGTTAGGTAAACCTTTGTACGACAAATTAGACTTAGAGAATATACAGGATAAGAATATACGGGTGAGTCACGTAACTACAGCTGATGGTGCTAAACAAGAAGTGTCAGGAGAGATTAATGTACCTGTTCAGTTCGGCAAGGTGACAACAGATAGTAGGATTTTGATAATTCCTTCTTTGGAAGTAAGTTTGGTATTAGGAATAGACTTTTTAAGAAATAATAAGTTGGAACTTAATCTAAGAGAAAATAGTTGGAGTACCGTAAAGGTGAAAGATGTCCGTATACGACCTGATAAAATAATCAGCCTTGAAGAGAGTTTTGAAGTTGCAATGTTACGAGCGAAAGAAAATTTGTCCACAAGTGAAGCTTTTGAGTTGGAGGAACTTATACAATTGTTTTCCAAATTAGACGGAATTAAATTAGGAAGAACCTCAATCCTACAACATGATATCGATACAGGAGAAGCAGAACCTATAAAGCAACGACACTTTCAGTTATCGCCTTTTATGCAAGCACATTTAAACAAGGAGCTTGATCGTATGCTAGAGTTGGGTGTAGTTCGAAGGTCAACCAGCCCATGGAGTTCACCTGTTCTGTTAGTAAAAAAAACATCAGGAGAATATAGACTGTGCTTCGATGGACGAAAACTTAACTCTGTAACAAAAAAGGATGCGTATCCACTCCCTTTACTGAATTCTATTTTAGATAAGCTGAAGGATGCTCGATATATCTCTAGTGTGGATTTAAAGCACGCTTTCTGGCAAGTCAATCTATCTGATAGATCTAAAGAAAAAACAGCATTTGCGATACCAGGAAGAGGATTGTTTGAATTTGTAGTGATGCCGTTTGGATTGAGCAATGCCGCTCAGACTCAACAGAGATTAATGGATCGAATTTTTGGGCCGGAAATGGAGCCGAATGTATTCGTTTATTTGGACGACATTATTATTGTGAATCGAACTTTTGGAGAGCATATGAAAACACTAAGGGAAGTTTTTGAAAGATTAAAGAAGGCAGGACTAACCGTAAATTTTCGTAAGTGTGAATTTTGTAAGGAATCACTTAAGTACCTAGGTTATATAGTAGATGGAGAAGGAATTAAGACTGATCCAGATAAAGTAAGTGCAATGACTGCATATCCAGTTCCTGAAACAGCAACCCAAATCAAAAGATTTGTCGGCATGTGCAGTTGGTATAGAAGATTCATCCCAAAATTTTCGACTCTAATAGCCCCAATAAATTCACTATTAAAAGGAAAGAAAAAGAAGGATCGTACCTTATGGACTCCCGAAGCTCAACAAGGTTTTGAAAGAATAAAAGAAGCTTTAACTAATGCACCATTATTATCAGCACCGGATTTTAACTTACCCTTTGTCATACAAACTGACGCTTCTGACGTAGGTCTAGGAGGAGTACTATCTCAAGAAGTCGATGGTCATGAGAAGGTTATAGCGTATGCGAGTAGAACATTGAACAGAGCGGAAAGGAATTACACGGTGACAGAAAGGGAATGCCTTGCTCTGGTATTTGCATTGCAGAAATTTCGACCCTACGTAGAAGGAACTCAGTTTACAGCTATTACGGACCATTATTCCTTATTGTGGTTGCAACGTTTGAAGGACCCGGTGGGTAGATTAGCCCGATGGGCAATACAAATTTCACAATTTAATATGATTCTTATTCATCGAAAGGGTAGATTAAACGTTGTGCCTGATGCATTATCCAGAATTCCAGAAATATGCTCGTATGAAGTTCAAGAGATTAAAGATAAGTGGTATCTGAATATGGTAGAAAGAGTAAATGAAAGTCCTGAAAGTTATCCGAGGTGGAGAGTAGAGAAGAATGCATTGTACAAATTTTTCCCAGTAACAAAAGTAATACCTTTCAACCAGTCAGTTTGGAAACGAGTGATACCCTACGAAAATAGACAAAATATTTTGAGTAAATTTCATGATGAAACTACGGCTTCGCACTTTGGTATTTTCAAAACTTTTAAAAGGATCAGTAACGATTGTTATTGGCCGTCAATGAAAAAGGACGTGGCTAACTTCATTAGAAATTGTAAAGTCTGTGGAGCTCAAAAATCTCCGAATTTAAGTAGAATAGGTTTAATGGGAAAAGAAAAGATAGTGGAACAACCTTTTGAAATAGTGTCGATGGATTTAATTGGTCCCTTACCAAGGTCTACTAGAGGAAATCGTTGGTTACTAGTATGCACCGATTGGTTCTCGAAATTTGTTTTATTACAACCTCTGCGACAAGCAACCGGAAATGAGATAGTAAAATACGTTGAAGAAAACCTTTTCTTGTTATTTGGAGTACCTAATGTCATTATGGTAGACAATGGAACCCAGTTTGATGGGAAAATATTTAGAAAACTAGCTTCGCAGTATCAGGTCAAACTTTGGTTTAATGCAAAATACCATCCACAGGTCAACTTTACAGAACGTTACAATAGAGTTATAAATACAGCTGTACGTTCGTACATTAAGGACAATGATCATAATAAATGGGATAAAGACATTTTTCAAATCGGAAGTGCTATGAGATCGGCAGTGCATGAAACTACAAAATTCTCACCTAATAATTTAGTTTTCGGAAGAAATTTACCATTGTCAGGAGAAGACTATCCTGCATTATCAAAAGACGCAGTGGTTGATCACAATGCGGAAGAAGTAAGGAGGTTTAAAGAAAATTGGGATCGTATGCCAGAAGTTTATAATGATGTTAAGAAACGTTTAAGTGATGCTTATAAGCGAAACGCTAAGGTTTATAATTTGAGAAAAAGGGACGTTACGTTTGAGAAAGGAAGTTTGGTTTGGAAGAAGAACTATGTGTTGTCGAAAGCAATAGATGGGTTTGCAAGGAAATTAGCCCCGAAGTATATTTTGTGCACCGTAACTAAGGTGGTATCGAAGACTATTTATGAGTTACAGAAGGATACTGGAGAGTGTTTAGGACGGTGGCATATTAAGGATCTAAAGCCTTATTTAGGTGATCAAGACGTTCATAATTTAGTTGAGTAATAGGGTTTATGGTTGAAAGATTGGAAATTCTAATTTAAATTTTTCCAGGTTTTGATTTTAGGTCTTGCAAATTTCGAGTAAGTGATGTGTGCGAATGGGTTAACCGAATGGTGTATGAAAGGGATTGATTTTGCAAGAGTGCCTGAGGAGAAATTTTGAATTAGTTTTTCGTTTATTATGACTCTAGTTTTGTCTAGAATATTTGTCAGTTAATCTGATCTACTGTATTAAAATTTCTATGAAATTTTCTTTTATGGAAGGGGGTAGTGTAACAGTCCAATTTATTTTTGTAATTAAAAAAGGGATTAAGTATTAATTTAGGAAACAATTTATTAGAAACTTTAATATGTGAGTAATTTCCCAAGAATGTTTTGTTTACATTATACTATTATAAGGTTGAGTTTGAATAACAGTTGAGTGTATGATCGATGTTGCCAGACGCATTTCGCGTATCAATTTCCCCCAATCAAATATTTTGACAATTCCGCAGGATTTTGGCAGCAGTGTGAGAGAGGTTTGGCGTGAGTTGCTTTTTTTTTGGTGTGAGGTTTGGAGGAGAGCGGACGATAGAGTATGTTTCGGAGTGAACGTTGAGCTGTTTAAGTGCCGGTAGCCTGAAAATAAAGGTGTTAAATTGATTAATCCGGTTTAAACAAATTAAAACTCATCGTCTAATAAATTATAACCTACCTCAAATAAATTAACGAGGCCGCACAACATCCATAGGTAATTAATTAAATTTTATCTTAAAGCCACGTGCTAATTTCTTTGGAATTTAAATAGGCCTCATTTTTCATCCCTCCTTTGTCAATTGATTGCTGGAAAATTCCGGTTTTTGGGTTTCTCGATATTGATTTGTCGACTAATAGTCCCGAGTGTCTGGATTTATTGGATTTTGAGATTTGAGAATGCTGAATGCCGTTTATGCAGTGTTGCCTTGACCGCCATCTTGCTTGAAAAACCATAAGTCACCAACCAACCAATCAACAACGTTCTAACAACGATCTCGGAAAAGGTCTGTAAATTAATTAAGTTTGTGAGGTTGCCTGAAAAGGTGAACGAAACACTAAGTGCGTTTTATGAAAAACAGTTTCTTGTAATATTGTATTTTTATTGTTTTTGTATTATAGAATTTGTACAGGTAGTTGAGGGGGCTGATAGCTCGGAAAATTTAAAGTATCATTTAAAGATAGTTTTTGAACACATTGTGTTAATAGTACATACCTGAAACATTAATTAATTAATGTGAAATATAAGTCACTTACCTGCAGTGATAATTTAATAGCGGTTATACCTGAAAGAAATATTTTGAAATTAGTTTTAGTTATTTAATTTAATTTTAAGAGTACTTACCTGGTCATTTGGTAACTTTTAATGCGCATTATTAATTTCTGATTAAGATATTGAATTGTATTTGTAATATTTGGATCCCAACCTGGATACACTGGTGATTTTTTTGTATTTATAGTACCTGAACAAATAAATTAATTATTTTGATGGTTATTTAGTGTTTTTATTTGAGCTGATCATAATATTTCGTGTTTTGTAGATTGATTTCACTTACCTTAAGGGGATAAAACGCGTGGCGCCCTATTTTTTTGTATACGAACCACGACACACACGACTGGTTTGCTGGCACCTAAAGGTAGTAATTGAAGCTCATCTGACATCACCACGAAGACACTAAATATATATATAAAAAAAAACAAATATTTTTTAACACGCGGTTATATTACAGCAGTTTTTGTTTGATTTTTAAGAAAAACGCATTATTTCTAAAAAATAACGTTTTTTTGATATAATTTTAAAAGTAATCGTCCGAAAAATTTTAAAACTACATTTCTAATTAGATTTCATAAAAATAATATTATTTAAACAAAATTTACATTTTTTTATAAAGAAATATAAAAGTTACAGCAGTTTTTGTTTGATTTTTAAGAAAAACGCATTATTTCTAAAAAATAACGTTTTTTTGATATAATTTTAAAAGTAATCGTCCGAAAAATTTTAAAACTACATTTCTAATTAGATTTCATGAAAATAATATTATTTAAACAAAATTTACATTTTTTTATAAAGAAATAAAAAAGTTTCTGCAGTTTTTGTGTGATTTTTAAGAAAAACGTTTTTTTGGTATAATTTTAAAAATAATCGACCGAAAAATTTTAAAACTACATTTCTAATTAGATTTCATGAAAATAAAATTATTTAAACAAAATTTACATTTTTTTATAAAGAAATAAAAAAGTTACAGCAGTTTTTGTTTGATTTTTAAGAAAAACGCATTATTTCTAAAAAATAACGTTTTTTTGATATAATTTTAAAAGTAATCGTCCGAAAAATTTTAAAACTACATTTCTAATTAGATTTCATGAAAATAATATTATTTAAACAAAATTTACATTCTTTTATAAAGAAATAAAAAAGTTTCTGCAGTTTTTGTGTGATTTTTAAGAAAAACGTTTTTTTGGTATAATTTTAAAAATAATCGACCGAAAAATTTTAAAACTACATTTCTAATTAGATTTCATGAAAATAAAATTATTTAAACAAAATTTACATTTTTTTATAAAGAAATAAAAAAGTTACAGCAGTTTTAGTTTGATTGTTAAAAAAACGTTTTTTTGGTATAATTTTAAAAATAATCGACCGAAAAATTTTAAAACTACATTTCTAATTAGATTTCATGAAAATAAAATTATTTAAACAAAATTTACATTTTTATATAAAGAAATAAAAAAGTTTCTGCAGTTTTTGTGTGATTTTTAAGAAAAACGTTTTTTTGGTATAATTTTAAAAATAATCGACCGAAAAATTTTAAAACTACATTTCTAATTAGATTTCATGAAAATAAAATTATTTAAACAAAATTTACATTTTTTTATAAAGAAATAAAAAAGTTACAGCAGTTTTTGTTTGATTTTTAAGAAAAACGCATTATTTCTAAAAAATAACGTTTTTTTGATATAATTTTAAAAGTAATCGTCCGAAAAATTTTAAAACTACATTTCTAATTAGATTTCATGAAAATAATATTATTTAAACAAAATTTACATTTTTTTATAAAGAAATAAAAAAGTTTCTGCAGTTTTTGTGTGATTTTTAAGAAAAACGTTTTTTTGGTATAATTTTAAAAATAATCGACCGAAAAATTTTAAAACTACATTTCCAATTAGATTTCATGAAAATAAAATTATTTAAACAAAATTTACATTTTTTTATAAAGAAATAAAAAAGTTACAGCAGTTTTTGTTTGATTTTTAAGAAAAACGCATTATTTCTAAAAAATAACGTTTTTTTGATATAATTTTAAAAGTAATCGTCCGAAAAATTTTAAAACTACATTTCTAATTAGATTTCATGAAAATAATATTATTTAAACAAAATTTACATTTTTTTATAAAGAAATAAAAAAGTTACAGCAGTTTTAGTTTGATTTTTAAGAAAAACGTTTTTTTGGTATAATTTTAAAAATAATCGACCGAAAAATTTTAAAACTACATTTCTAATTAGATTTCATGAAAATAAAATTATTTAAACAAAATTTACATTTTTTTATAAAGAAATAAAAAAGTTACAGCAGTTTTTGTTTGATTTTTAAGAAAAACGCATTATTTCTAAAAAATAACGTTTTTTTGATATAATTTTAAAAGTAATCGTCCGAAAAATTTTAAAACTACATTTCTAATTAGATTTCATGAAAATAATATTATTTAAACAAAATTTACATTTTTTTATAAAGAAATAAAAAAGTTACAGCAGTTTTAGTTTGATTTTTAAGAAAAACGTTTTTTTGGTATAATTTTAAAAATAATCGACCGAAAAATTTTAAAACTACATTTCTAATTAGATTTCATGAAAATAAAATTATTTAAACAAAATTTACATTTTTTTATAAAGAAATAAAAAAGTTACAGCAGTTTTTGTTTGATTTTTAAGAAAAACGCATTATTTCTAAAAAATAACGTTTTTTTGATATAATTTTAAAAGTAATCGTCCGAAAAATTTTAAAACTACATTTCTAATTAGATTTCATGAAAATAAAATTATTTAAACAAAATTTACATTTTTTTATAAAGAAATAAAAAAGTTTCTGCAGTTTTTGTGTGATTTTTAAGAAAAACGTTTTTTTGGTATAATTTTAAAAATAATCGACCGAAAAATTTTAAAACTACATTTCTAATTAGATTTCATGAAAATAAAATTATTTAAACAAAATTTACATTTTTTTATAAAGAAATAAAAAAGTTACAGCAGTTTTTGTTTGATTTTTAAGAAAAACGCATTATTTCTAAAAAATAACGTTTTTTTGATATAATTTTAAAAGTAATCGTCCGAAAAATTTTAAAACTACATTTTTAATTAGATTTCATGAAAATAATATTATTTAAACAAAATTTACATTTTTTTATAAAGAAATAAAAAAGTTACAGCAGTTTTAGTTTGATTTTTAAGAAAAACGTTTTTTTGGTATAATTTTAAAAATAATCGACCGAAAAATTTTAAAACTACATTTCTAATTAGATTTCATGAAAATAAAATTATTTAAACAAAATTTACATTTTTTTATAAAGAAATAAAAAAGTTACAGCAGTTTTTGTTTGATTTTTAAGAAAAACGCATTATTTCTAAAAAATAACGTTTTTTTGATATAATTTTAAAAGTAATCGTCCGAAAAATTTTAAAACTACATTTCTAATTAGATTTCATGAAAATAATATTATTTAAACAAAATTTACATTTTTTTATAAAGAAATAAAAAAGTTACAGCAGTTTTAGTTTGATTTTTAAGAAAAACGTTTTTTTGGTATAATTTTAAAAATAATCGACCGAAAAATTTTAAAACTACATTTCTAATTAGATTTCATGAAAATAAAATTATTTAAACAAAATTTACATTTTTTTATAAAGAAATAAAAAAGTTTCTGCAGTTTTTGTGTGATTTTTAAGAAAAACGTTTTTTTGGTATAATTTTAAAAATAATCGACCGAAAAATTTTAAAACTACATTTCTAATTAGATTTCATGAAAATAAAATTATTTAAACAAAATTTACATTTTTTTATAAAGAAATAAAAAAGTTACAGCAGTTTTTGTTTGATTTTTAAGAAAAACGCATTATTTCTAAAAAATAACGTTTTTTTGATATAATTTTAAAAGTAATCGTCCGAAAAATTTTAAAACTACATTTCTAATTAGATTTCATGAAAATAAAATTATTTAAACAAAATTTACATTTTTATATAAAGAAATAAAAAAGTTTCTGCAGTTTTTGTGTGATTTTTAAGAAAAACGTTTTTTTGGTATAATTTTAAAAATAATCGACCGAAAAATTTTAAAACTACATTTCTAATTAGATTTCATGAAAATAAAATTATTTAAACAAAATTTACATTTTTTTATAAAGAAATAAAAAAGTTACAGCAGTTTTTGTTTGATTTTTAAGAAAAACGCATTATTTCTAAAAAATAACGTTTTTTTGATATAATTTTAAAGTAATCGTCCGAAAAATTTTAAAACTACATTTCTAATTAGATTTCATGAAAATAATATTATTTAAACAAAATTTACATTTTTTTATAAAGAAATAAAAAAGTTACAGCAGTTTTAGTTTGATTTTTAAGAAAAACGTTTTTTTGGTATAATTTTAAAAATAATCGACCGAAAAATTTTAAAACTACATTTCTAATTAGATTTCATGAAAATAAAATTATTTAAACAAAATTTACATTTTTTTATAAAGAAATAAAAAAGTTACAGCAGTTTTTGTTTGATTTTTAAGAAAAACGTTTTTTTGGTATAATTTTAAAAATAATCGACCGAAAAATTTTAAAACTACATTTCTAATTAGATTTCATGAAAATAAAATTATTTAAACAAAATTTACATTTTTTTATAAAGAAATAAAAAAGTTACAGCAGTTTTTGTTTGATTTTTAAGAAAAACGCATTATTTCTAAAAAATAACGTTTTTTTGATATAATTTTAAAAGTAATCGTAAGAAAAATTTTAAAACTACATTTCTAATTAGATTTCATGAAAATAAAATTATTTAAACAAAATTTACATTTTTTTATAAAGAAATAAAAAAGTTTCTGCAGTTTTTGTGTGATTTTTAAGAAAAACGTTTTTTTGGTATAATTTTAAAAATAATTGACCGAAAAATTTTAAAACTACATTTCTAATTAGATTTCATGAAAATAAAATTATTTAAACAAAATTTACATTTTTTTATAAAGAAATAAAAAAGTTACAGCAGTTTTAGTTTGATTTTTAAGAAAAACGTTTTTTTGGTATAATTTTAAAAGTAATCGTCCGAAAAATTTTAAAACTACATTTCTAATTAGATTTCATGAAAATAATATTATTTAAAAAAAATTTACATTTTTTGATAAAGAAATAAAAAAGTTACAGCAGTTTTAGTTTGATTTTTAAGAAAAACGTTTTTTTGGTATAATTTTAAAAATAATCGACCGAAAAATTTTAAAACTACATTTCTAATTAGATTTCATGAAAATAAAATTATTTAAACAAAATTTACATTTTTTTATAAAGAAATAAAAAAGTTACAGCAGTTTTTGTTTGATTTTTAAGAAAAACGCATTATTTCTAAAAAATAACGTTTTTTTGATATAATTTTAAAAGTAATCGTCCGAAAAATTTTAAAACTACATTTCTAATTAGATTTCATGAAAATAATATTATTTAAACAAAATTTACATTTTTTTATAAAGAAATAAAAAAGTTACAGCAGTTTTAGTTTGATTTTTAAGAAAAACGTTTTTTTGGTATAATTTTAAAAATAATCGACCGAAAAATTTTAAAACTACATTTCTAATTAGATTTCATGAAAATAAAATTATTTAAACAAAATTTACATTTTTTTATAAAGAAATAAAAAAGTTACAGCAGTTTTTGTTTGATTTTTAAGAAAAACGCATTATTTCTAAAAAATAACGTTTTTTTGATATAATTTTAAAAGTAATCGTCCGAAAAATTTTAAAACTACATTTCTAATTAGATTTCATGAAAATAATATTATTTAAACAAAATTTACATTTTTTTATAAAGAAATAAAAAAGTTACAGCAGTTTTAGTTTGATTTTTAAGAAAAACGTTTTTTTGGTATAATTTTAAAAATAATCGACCGAAAAATTTTAAAACTACATTTCTAATTAGATTTCATGAAAATAAAATTATTTAAACAAAATTTACATTTTTTTATAAAGAAATAAAAAAGTTACAGCAGTTTTTGTTTGATTTTTAAGAAAAACGCATTATTTCTAAAAAATAACGTTTTTTTGATATAATTTTAAAAGTAATCGTCCGAAAAATTTTAAAACTACATTTCTAATTAGATTTCATGAAAATAATATTATTTAAACAAAATTTACATTTTTTTATAAAGAAATAAAAAAGTTACAGCAGTTTTAGTTTGATTTTTAAGAAAAACGTTTTTTTGGTATAATTTTAAAAATAATCGACCGAAAAATTTTAAAACTACATTTCTAATTAGATTTCATGAAAATAAAATTATTTAAACAAAATTTACATTTTTTTATAAAGAAATAAAAAAGTTACAGCAGTTTTTGTTTGATTTTTAAGAAAAACGCATTATTTCTAAAAAATAACGTTTTTTTGATATAATTTTAAAAGTAATCGTCCGAAAAATTTTAAAAATACATTTCTAATTAGATTTCATGAAAATAATATTATTTAAACAAAATTTACATTTTTTTATAAAGAAATAAAAAAGTTACAGCAGTTTTAGTTTGATTTTTAAGAAAAACGTTTTTTTGGTATAATTTTAAAAATAATCGACCGAAAAATTTTAAAACTACATTTCTAATTAGATTTCATGAAAATAAAATTATTTAAACAAAATTTACATTTTTTTATAAAGAAATAAAAAAGTTACAGCAGTTTTTGTTTGATTTTTAAGAAAAACGCATTATTTCTAAAAAATAACGTTTTTTTGATATAATTTTAAAAGTAATCGTCCGAAAAATTTTAAAACTACATTTCTAATTAGATTTCATGAAAATAATATTATTTAAACAAAATTTACATTTTTTTATAAAGAAATAAAAAAGTTACAGCAGTTTTAGTTTGATTTTTAAGAAAAACGTTTTTTTGGTATAATTTTAAAAATAATCGACCGAAAAATTTTAAAACTACATTTCTAATTAGATTTCATGAAAATAAAATTATTTAAACAAAATTTACATTTTTTTATATAGAAATAAAAAAGTTACAGCAGTTTTTGTTTGATTTTTAAGAAAAACGCATTATTTCTAAAAAATAACGTTTTTTTGATATAATTTTAAAAGTAATCGTCCGAAAAATTTTAAAACTACATTTCTAATTAGATTTCATGAAAATAATATTATTTAAACAAAATTTACATTTTTTTATAAAGAAATAAAAAAGTTACAGCAGTTTTAGTTTGATTTTTAAGAAAAACGTTTTTTTGGTATAATTTTAAAAATAATCGACCGAAAAATTTTAAAACTACATTTCTAATTAGATTTCATGAAAATAAAATTATTTAAACAAAATTTACATTTTTTTATAAAGAAATAAAAAAGTTACAGCAGTTTTTGTTTGATTTTTAAGAAAAACGCATTATTTCTAAAAAATAACGTTTTTTTGATATAATTTTAAAAGTAATCGTCCGAAAAATTTTAAAACTACATTTCTAATTAGATTTCATGAAAATAATATTATTTAAACAAAATTTACATTTTTTTATAGAGAAATAAAAAAGTTACAGCAGTTTTAGTTTGATTTTTAAGAAAAACGTTTTTTTGGTATAATTTTAAAAATAATTGACCGAAAAATTTTAAAACTACATTTCTAATTAGATTTCATGAAAATAAAATTATTTAAACAAAATTTACATTTTTTTATAAAGAAATAAAAAAGTTACAGCAGTTTATGTTTGATTTTTAAGAAAAACGCATTATTTCTAAAAAATAACGTTTTTTTGATATAATTTTAAAAGTAATCGTCCGAAAAATTGTAAAACTACATTTCTAATTAGATTTCATGAAAATAATATTATTTAAACAAAATTTACATTTTTTTATAAAGAAATAAAAAAGTTACAGCAGTTTTAGTTTGATTTTTAAGAAAAACGTTTTTTTGGTATAATTTTAAAAATAATCGACCGAAAAATTTTAAAACTACATTTCTAATTAGATTTCATGAAAATAAAATTATTTAAACAAAATTTACATTTTTTTATAAAGAAATAAAAAAGTTACAGCAGTTTTTGTTTGATTTTTAAGAAAAACGCATTATTTCTAAAAAATAACGTTTTTTTGATATAATTTTAAAAGTAATCGTCCGAAAAATTTTAAAACTACATTTCTAATTAGATTTCATGAAAATAATATTATTTAAACAAAATTTACATTTTTTTATAAAGAAATAAAAAAGTTTCTGCAGTTTTTGTGTGATTTTTAAGAAAAACGTTTTTTTGGTATAATTTTAAAAATAATCGACCGAAAAATTTTAAAACTACATTTCTAATTAGATTTCATGAAAATAAAATTATTTAAACAAAATTTACATTTTTTTATAAAGAAATAAAAAAGTTACAGCAGTTTTTGTTTGATTTTTAAGAAAAACGCATTATTTCTAAAAAATAACGTTTTTTTGATATAATTTTAAAAGTAATCGTCCGAAAAATTTTAAAACTACATTTCTAATTAGATTTCATGAAAATAATATTATTTAAACAAAATTTACATTTTTTTATAAAGAAATAAAAAAGTTACAGCAGTTTTTGTTTGATTTTTAAGAAAAACGCATTATTTCTAAAAAATTACGTTTTTTTGATATAATTTTAAAAGTAATCGTCCGAAAAATTTTAAAACTACATTTCTAATTAGATTTCATGAAAATAATATTATTTAAACAAAATTTACATTTTTTTATAAAGAAATAAAAAAGTTTCTGCAGTTTTTGTGTGATTTTTAAGAAAAACGTTTTTTTGGTATAATTTTAAAAATAATCGACCGAAAAATTTTAAAACTACATTTCTAATTAGATTTCATGAAAATAAAATTATTTAAACAAAATTTACATTTTTTTATAAAGAAATAAAAAAGTTACAGCAGTTTTTGTTTGATTTTTAAGAAAAACGCATTATTTCTAAAAAATAACGTTTTTTTGATATAATTTTAAAAGTAATCGTCCGAAAAATTTTAAAACTACATTTCTAATTAGATTTCATGAAAATAATATTATTTAAACAAAATTTACATTTTTTTATAAAAAAATAAAAAAGTTTCTGCAGTTTTTGTGTGATTTTTAAGAAAAACGTTTTTTTGGTATAATTTTAAAAATAATCGACCGAAAAATTTTAAAACTACATTTCTAATTAGATTTCATGAAAATAAAATTATTTAAACAAAATTTACATTTTTTTATAAAGAAATAAAAAAGTTACAGCAGTTTTTGTTTGATTTTTAAGAAAAACGCATTATTTCTAAAAAATAACGTTTTTTTGATATAATTTTAAAAGTAATCGTCCGAAAAATTTTAAAACTACATTTCTAATTAGATTTCATGAAAATAAAATTATTTAAACAAAATTTACATTTTTTTATAAAGAAATAAAAAAGTTTCTGCAGTTTTTGTGTGATTTATAAGAAAAACGTTTTTTTGGTATAATTTTAAAAATAATCGACCGAAAAATTTTAAAACTACATTTCTAATTAGATTTCATGAAAATAAAATTATTTAAACAAAATTTACATTTTTTTATAAAGAAATAAAAAAGTTGCAGCAGTTTTTGTTTGATTTTTAAGAAAAACGCATTATTTCTAAAAAATAACGTTTTTTTGATATAATTTTAAAAGTAATCGTCCGAAAAATTTTAAAACTACATTTCTAATTAGATTTCATGAAAATAATATTATTTAAACAAAATTTACATTTTTTTATAAAGAAATAAAAAAGTTACAGCAGTTTTAGTTTGATTTTTAAGAAAAATGTTTTTTTGTTATAATTTTAAAAATAATCGACCGAAAAATTTTAAAACTACATTTCTAATTAGATTTCATGAAAATAAAATTATTTAAACAAAATTTACATTTTTTTATAAAGAAATAAAAAAGTTACAGCAGTTTTTGTTTGATTTTTAAGAAAAACGCATTATTTCGAAAAAATAACGTTTTTTTGATATAATTTTAAAAGTAATCGTCCGAAAAATTTTAAAACTACATTTCTAATTAGATTTCATGAAAATAAAATTATTTAAACAAAATTTACATTTTTTTATAAAGAAATAAAAAAGTTTCTGCAGTTTTTGTGTGATTTTTAAGAAAAACGTTTTTTTGGTATAATTTTAAAAATAATCGACCGAAAAATTTTAAAACTACATTTCTAATTAGATTTCATGAAAATAAAATTATTTAAACAAAATTTACATTTTTTTATAAAGAAATAAAAAAGTTACAGCATTTTTTGTTTGATTTTTAAGAAAAACGCATTATTTCTAAAAAATAAAGTTTTTTTGATATTATTTTAAAAGTAATCGTCCGAAAAATTTTAAAACTACATTTCTAATTAGATTTCATGAAAATAATATTATTTAAACAAAATTTACATTTTTTTATAAAGAAATAAAAAAGTTACAGCAGTTTTAGTTTGATTTTTAAGAAAAACTTTTTTTTGGTATAATTTTAAAAATAATCGACCGAAAAATTTTAAAACTACATTTCTAATTAGATTTCATGAAAATAAAATTATTTAAACAAAATTTACATTTTTTTATAAAGAAATAAAAAAGTTACAGCAGTTTTTGTTTGATTTTTAAGAAAAACGCATTATTTCTAAAAAATAACGTTTTTTTGATATAATTTTAAAAGTAATCGTCCGAAAAATTTTAAAACTACATTTCTAATTAGATTTCATGAAAATAATATTATTTAAACAAAATTTACATTTTTTTATAAAGAAATAAAAAAGTTTCTGCAGTTTTTGTGTGATTTTTAAGAAAAACGTTTTTTTGGTATAATTTTAAAAATAATCGACCGAAAAATTTTAAAACTACATTTCTAATTAGATTTCATGAAAATAAAATTATTTAAACAAAATTTACATTTTTTTATAAAGAAATAAAAAAGTTACAGCAGTTTTTGTTTGATTTTTAAGAAAAACGCATTATTTCTAAAAAATAACGTTTTTTTGATATAATTTTAAAAGTAATCGTCCGAAAAATTTTAAAACTACATTTCTAATTAGATTTCATGAAAATAAAATTATTTAAACAAAATTTACATTTTTTTATAAAGAAATAAAAAAGTTTCTGCAGTTTTTGTGTGATTTTTAAGAAAAACGTTTTTTTGGTATAATTTTAAAAATAATCGACCGAAAAATTTTAAAACTACATTTCTAATTAGATTTCATGAAAATAAAATTATTTAAACAAAATTTACATTTTTTTATAAAGAAATAAAAAAGTTACAGCAGTTTTTGTTTGATTTTTAAGAAAAACGCATTATTTCTAAAAAATAACGTTTTTTTGATATAATTTTAAAAGTAATCGTCCGAAAAATTTTAAAACTACATTTCTAATTAGATTTCATGAAAATAATATTATTTAAACAAAATTTACATTTTTTTATAAAGAAATAAAAAAGTTACAGCAGTTTTTGTTTGATTTTTAAGAAAAACGCATTATTTCTAAAAAATAACGTTTTTTTGATATAATTTTAAAAGTAATCGTCCGAAAAATTTTAAAACTACATTTCTAATTAGATTTCATGAAAATAATATTATTTAAACAAAATTTACATTTTTTTATAAAGAAATAAAAAAGTTTCTGCAGTTTTTGTGTGATTTTTAAGAAAAACGTTTTTTTGGTATAATTTTAAAAATAATCGACCGAAAAATTTTAAAACTACATTTCTAATTAGATTTCATGAAAATAAAATTATTTAAACAAAATTTACATTTTTTTATAAAGAAATAAAAAAGTTACAGCAGTTTTTGTTTGATTTTTAAGAAAAACGCATTATTTCTAAAAAATAACGTTTTTTTGATATAATTTTAAAAGTAATCGTCCGAAAAATTTTAAAACTACATTTCTAATTAGATTTCATGAAAATAAAATTATTTAAACAAAATTTACATTTTTTTATAAAGAAATAAAAAAGTTTCTGCAGTTTTTGTGTGATTTTTAAGAAAAACGTTTTTTTGGTATAATTTTAAAAATAATCGACCGAAAAATTTTAAAACTACATTTCTAATTAGATTTCATGAAAATAAAATTATTTAAACAAAATTTACATTTTTTTATAAAGAAATAAAAAAGTTACAGCAGTTTTTGTTTGATTTTTAAGAAAAACGCATTATTTCTAAAAAATAACGTTTTTTTGATATAATTTTAAAAGTAATCGTCCGAAAAATTTTAAAACTACATTTCTAATTAGATTTCATGAAAATAAAATTATTTAAACAAAATTTACATTTTTTTATAAAGAAATAAAAAAGTTTCTGCAGTTTTTGTGTGATTTTTAAGAAAAACGTTTTTTTGGTATAATTTTAAAAATAATCGACCGAAAAATTTTAAAACTACATTTCTAATTAGATTTCATGAAAATAAAATTATTTAAACAAAATTTACATTTTTTTATAAAGAAATAAAAAAGTTACAGCAGTTTTTGTTTGATTTTTAAGAAAAACGCATTATTTCTAAAAAATAACGTTTTTTTGATATAATTTTAAAAGTAATCGTCCGAAAAATTTTAAAACTACATTTCTAATTAGATTTCATGAAAATAATATTATTTAAACAAAATTTACATTTTTTTATAAAGAAATAAAAAAGTTACAGCAGTTTTAGTTTGATTTTTAAGAAAAACGTTTTTTTGTTATAATTTTAAAAATAATCGACCGAAAAATTTTAAAACTACATTTCTAATTAGATTTCATGAAAATAAAATTATTTAAACAAAATTTACATTTTTTTATAAAGAAATAAAAAAGTTACAGCAGTTTTTGTTTGATTTTTAAGAAAAACGCATTATTTCGAAAAAATAACGTTTTTTTGATATAATTTTAAAAGTAATCGTCCGAAAAATTTTAAAACTACATTTCTAATTAGATTTCATGAAAATAAAATTATTTAAACAAAATTTACATTTTTTTATAAAGAAATAAAAAAGTTTCTGCAGTTTTTGTGTGATTTTTAAGAAAAACGTTTTTTTGGTATAATTTTAAAAATAATCGACCGAAAAATTTTAAAACTACATTTCTAATTAGATTTCATGAAAATAAAATTATTTAAACAAAATTTACATTTTTTTATAAAGAAATAAAAAAGTTACAGCAGTTTTTGTTTGATTTTTAAGAAAAACGCATTATTTCTAAAAAATAACGTTTTTTTGATATAATTTTAAAAGTAATCGTCCGAAAAATTTTAAAACTACATTTCTAATTAGATTTCATGTAAATAATATTATTTAAACAAAATTTACATTTTTTTATAAAGAAATAAAAAAGTTACAGCAGTTTTAGTTTGATTTTTAAGAAAAACGTTTTTTTGGTATAATTTTAAAAATAATCGACCGAAAAATTTTAAAACTACATTTCTAATTAGATTTCATGAAAATAAAATTATTTAAACAAAATTTACATTTTTTTATAAAGAAATAAAAAAGTTACAGCAGTTTTTGTTTGATTTTTAAGAAAAACGCATTATTTCTAAAAAATAACGTTTTTTTGATATAATTTTAAAAGTAATCGTCCGAAAAATTTTAAAACTACATTTCTAATTAGATTTCATGAAAATA
>CAXARA010000171.1:0-33047 GCA_963971135.1 Stenus bimaculatus | reverse complement strand
TAATCGTCCGAAAAATTTTAAAACTACATTTCTAATTAGATTTCATGAAAATAAAATTATTTAAACAAAATTTACATTTTTTTATAAAGAAATAAAAAAGTTTCTGCAGTTTTTGTGTGATTTTTAAGAAAAACGTTTTTTTGGTATAATTTTAAAAATAATCGACCGAAAAATTTTAAAACTACATTTCTAATTAGATTTCATGAAAATAAAATTATTAAACAAAATTTACATTTTTTATAAAGAAATAAAAAAGTTACAGCAGTTTTTGTTTGATTTTTAAGAAAAACGCATTATTTTTAAAAAATAACGTTTTTTTGATATAATTTTAAAAGTAATCGTCCGAAAAATTTTAAAACTACATTTCTAATTAGATTTCATGAAAATAAAATTATTTAAACAAAATTTACATTTTTTTATAAAGAAATAAAAAAGTTACAGCAGTTTTTGTTTGATTTTTAAGAAAAACGCATTATTTTTAAAAAATACGTTTTTTTGATATAATTTTAAAAGTAATCGTCCGAAAAATTTTAAAACTACATTTCTAATTAGATTTCATGAAAATAAAATTATTTAAACAAAATTTACATTTTTTTATAAAGAAATAAAAAAGTTACAGCAGTTTTTGTTTGATTTTTAAGAAAAACGCATTATTTTTAAAAAATAACGTTTTTTTGATATAATTTTAAAAGTAATCGTCCGAAAAATTTTAAAACTACATTTCTAATTAGATTTCATGAAAATAAAATTATTTAAACAAAATTTACATTTTTTTATAAAGAAATAAAAAGTTACAGCAGTTTTTGTTTGATTTTTAAGAAAAACGCATTATTTCTAAAAAATAACGTTTTTTTGATATAATTTTAAAGTAATCGTCCGAAAAATTTTAAAACTACATTTCTAATTAGATTTCATGAAATAAAATTATTTAAACAAAATTTACATTTTTTTATAAAGAAATAAAAAAGTTTCTGCAGTTTTTGTGTGATTTTTAAGAAAAACGTTTTTTTTGGTATAACTTTAAAAATAATCGACCGAAAAGTTTTAAACTACATTTCTAATTAGATTTCATGAAAATAAAATTATTTAAACAAATTTACATTTTTTTATAAAGAAATAAAAAAGTTACAGCAGTTTTTGTTTGATTTTTAAGAAAAACGCATTATTTCTAAAAAATAACGTTTTTTTGATATAATTTTAAAAGTAATCGTCCGAAAAATTTTAAAACTACATTTCTAATTAGATTTCATGAAAATAAAATTATTTAAACAAAATTTACATTTTTTATAAAGAAATAAAAAAGTTTCTGCAGTTTTTGTGTGATTTTTAAGAAAAACGTTTTTTTTGGTATAATTTTAAAAATAATCGACCGAAAATTTTAAAACTACATTTCTAATTAGATTTCATGAAAATAAAATTATTTAAACAAAATTTACATTTTTTTATAAAGAAATAAAAAAGTTACAGCAGTTTTTGTTTGATTTTTAAGAAAAACGCATTATTTTTAAAAAATAAAGTTTTTTTGATATAATTTTAAAAGTAATCGTCCGAAAAATTTTAAAACTACATTTCTAATTAGATTTCATGAAAATAAAATTATTTAAACAAAATTTACATTTTTTTATAAAGAAATAAAAAAGTTTCTGCAGTTTTTGTGTGATTTTTAAGAAAAACGTTTTTTTGGTATAATTTTAAAAATAATCGACCGAAAAATTTTAAAACTACATTTCTAATTAGATTTCATGAAAATAAAATTATTTAAACAAAATTTACATTTTTTTATAAAGAAATAAAAAAGTTACAGCAGTTTTTGTTTGATTTTTAAGAAAAACGCATTATTTTTAAAAAATAACGTTTTTTTGATATAATTTTAAAAGTAATCGTCCGAAAAATTTTAAAACTAAATTTCTAATTAGATTTCATGAAAATAAAATTATTTAAACAAAATTTACATTTTTTTATAAAGAAATAAAAAGTATCTGCAGTTTTTGTGTGATTTTTAAGAAAAACGTTTTTTTGGTATAATTTTAAAAATAATCGACCGAAAAATTTTAAAACTACATTTCTAATTAGATTTCATGAAAATAAAATTATTTAAACAAAATTTACATTTTTTTATAAAGAAATAAAAAAGTTACAGCAGTTTTTGTTTGATTTTTAAGAAAAACGCATTATTTTTAAAAAATAACGTTTTTTTGATATAATTTTAAAAGTAATCGTCCGAAAAATTTTAAAACTACATTTCTAATTAGATTTCATGAAAATAAAATTATTTAAACAAAATTTACATTTTTTATAAAGAAATAAAAAAGTTTCTGCAGTTTTTGTGTGATTTTTAAGAAAAACGTTTTTTTGGTATAATTTTAAAAATAATCGACCGAAAAATTTTAAAACTACATTTCTAATTAGATTTCATGAAAATAAAATTATTTAAACAAAATTTACATTTTTTTATAAAGAAATAAAAAAGTTACAGCAGTTTTTGTTTGATTTTTAAGAAAAACGCATTATTTTTAAAAAATAACGTTTTTTGATATAATTTTAAAAGTAATCGTCCGAAAAATTTTAAAACTACATTTCTAATTAGATTTCATGAAAATAAAATTATTTAAACAAAATTTACATTTTTTTATAAAGAAATAAAAAAGTTTCTGCAGTTTTGTGTGATTTTTAAGAAAAACGTTTTTTTGGTATAATTTTAAAAATAATCGACCGAAAAATTTTAAAACTACATTTCTAATTAGATTTCATGAAAATAAAATTATTTAAACAAATTTACATTTTTTTATAAAGAAATAAAAAAGTTACAGCAGTTTTTGTTTGATTTTTAAGAAAAACGCATTATTTTTAAAAAATAACGTTTTTTTGATATAATTTTAAAAGTAATCGTCCGAAAAATTTTAAAACTACATTTCTAATTAGATTTCATGAAAATAAAATTATTTAAATAAAATTTACATTTTTTTATAAAGAAATAAAAAAGTTCTGCAGTTTTTGTGTGATTTTTAAGAAAAACGTTTTTTTGGTATAATTTTAAAAATAATCGACCGAAAAATTTTAAAACTACATTTCTAATTAGATTTCATGAAAATAAAATTATTTAAACAAAATTTACATTTTTTTATAAAGAAATAAAAAAGTTACAGCAGTTTTTGTTTGATTTTAAGAAAAACACATTATTTTTAAAAATAAAGTTTTTTTGATATAATTTTAAAAGTAATCGTCCGAAAAATTTTAAAACTACATTTCTAATTAGATTTCATGAAAATAAAATTATTTAAACAAAATTTACATTTTTTTATAAAGAAATAAAAAAGTTACAGCAGTTTTTGTTTGATTTTAAGAAAAACGCATTATTTTTAAAAAATAACGTTTTTTTGATATAATTTTAAAAGTAATCGTCCGAAAAATTTTAAAACTACATTTCTAATTAGATTTCATGAAAATAAAATTATTTAAACAAAATTTACATTTTGTTATAAAGAAATAAAAAAGTTACAGCAGTTTTTGTTTGATTTTTAAGAAAAACGCATTATTTCTAAAAAATAACGTTTTTTTAATATAATTTTAAAAGTAATCGTCCGAAAAATTTTAAAACTACATTTCTAATTAGATTTCATGAAAATAAAATTATTTAAACAAAATTTACATTTTTTTATAAAGAAATAAAAAAGTTTCTGCAGTTTTTGTGTGATTTTTAAGAAAAACGTTTTTTTGGTATAACTTTAAAAATAATCGACCGAAAAGTTTTAAAACTACATTTCTAATTAGATTTCATGAAAATAAAATTATTTAAACAAAATTTACATTTTTTTATAAAGAAATAAAAAAGTTACAGCAGTTTTTGTTTGATTTTTAAGAAAAACGCATTATTTCTAAAAAATAACGTTTTTTTGATATAATTTTAAAAGTAATCGTCCGAAAAATTTTAAAACTACATTTCTAATTAGATTTCATGAAAATAAAATTATTTAAACAAAATTTACATTTTTTTATAAAGAAATAAAAAAGTTTCTGCAGTTTTTGTGTGATTTTTAAGAAAAACGTTTTTTTGGTATAATTTTAAAAATAATCGACCGAAAAATTTTAAAACTACATTTCTAATTAGATTTCATGAAAATAAAATTATTTAAACAAAATTTACATTTTTTTATAAAGAAATAAAAAAGTTACAGCAGTTTTTGTTTGATTTTTAAGAAAAACGCATTATTTTTAAAAAACAACGATATAATTTTAAAAGTAATCGTCCGAAAAATTTTAAAACTACATTTCTAATTAGATTTCATGAAAATAAAATTATTTAAACAAAATTTACATTTTTTTATAAAGAAATAAAAAAGTTTCTGCAGTTTTTGTGTGATTTTTAAGAAAAACGTTTTTTTGGTATAATTTTAAAAATAATCGACCGAAAAATTTTAAAACTACATTTCTAATTAGATTTCATGAAAATAAAATTATTTAAACAAAATTTACATTTTTTTATAAAGAAATAAAAAAGTTACAGCAGTTTTTGTTTGATTTTTAAGAAAAACGCATTATTTTTAAAAAATAACGTTTTTTTGATATAATTTTAAAAGTAATCGTCCGAAAAATTTTAAAACTACATTTCTAATTAGATTTCATGAAAATAAAATTATTTAAACAAAATTTACATTTTTTTATAAAGAAATAAAAAAGTTTCTGCAGTTTTTGTGTGATTTTTAAGAAAAACGTTTTTTTGGTATAATTTTAAAAATAATCGACCGAAAAATTTTAAAACTACATTTCTAATTAGATTTCATGAAAATAAAATTATTTAAACAAATTTACATTTTTTTATAAAGAAATAAAAAAGTTACAGCAGTTTTTGTTTGATTTTTAAGAAAAACGCATTATTTTTAAAAAATAACGTTTTTTTGATATAATTTTAAAAGTAATCGTCCGAAAAATTTTAAAACTACATTTCTAATTAGATTTCATGAAAATAAAATTATTTAAACAAAATTTACATTTTTTTATAAAGAAATAAAAAAGTTTCTGCAGTTTTTGTGTGATTTTTAAGAAAAACGTTTTTTTGGTATAATTTTAAAAATAATCGACCGAAAAATTTTAAAACTACATTTCTAATTAGATTTCATGAAAATAAAATTATTTAAACAAAATTTACATTTTTTTATAAAGAAATAAAAAAGTTACAGCAGTTTTTGTTTGATTTTTAAGAAAAACGCATTATTTTTAAAAAATAACGTTTTTTTGATATAATTTTAAAAGTAATCGTCCGAAAAATTTTAAAACTACATTTCTAATTAGATTTCATGAAAATAAAATTATTTAAACAAAATTTACAGTTTTTTATAAAGAAATAAAAAAGTTTCTGCAGTTTTTGTGTGATTTTTAAGAAAAACGTTTTTTTGGTATAATTTTAAAAATAATCGACCGAAAAATTTTAAAACTACATTTCTAATTAGATTTCATGAAAATAAAATTATTTAAACAAAATTTACATTTTTTTATAAAGAAATAAAAAAGTTACAGCAGTTTTTGTTTGATTTTTAAGAAAAACGCATTATTTTTAAAAAATAACGTTTTTTTGATATAATTTTAAAAGTAATCGTCCGAAAAATTTTAAAACTACATTTCTAATTAGATTTCATGAAAATAAAATTATTTAAATAAAATTTACATTTTTTTATAAAGAAATAAAAAAGTTTCTGCAGTTTTTGTGTGATTTTTAAGAAAAACGTTTTTTTGGTATAATTTTAAAAATAATCGACCGAAAAATTTTAAAACTACATTTCTAATTAGATTTCATGAAAATAAAATTATTTAAACAAAACTTACATTTTTTTATAAAGAAATAAAAAAGTTACAGCAGTTTTTGTTTGATTTTTAAGAAAAACGCATTATTTCTAAAAAATAACGTTTTTTTGATATAATTTTAAAAGTAATCGTCCAAAAAATTTTAAAACTACATTTCTTATTAGATTTCATGAAAATAAAATTATTTAAACAAAATTTACATTTTTTTATAAAGAAATAAAAAAGTTTCTGCAGTTTTTGTGTGATTTTTAAGAAAAATGTTTTTTTGGTATAACTTTAAAAATAATCGACCGAAAAGTTTTAAAACTACATTTCTAATTAGATTTCATGAAAATAAAATTATTTAAACAAAATTTACATTTTTTTATAAAGAAATAAAAAAGTTACAGCAGTTTTTGTTTGATTTTTAAGAAAAACGCATTATTTCTAAAAAATAACGTTTTTTTGATATAATTTTAAAAGTAATCGTCCGAAAAATTTTAAAACTACATTTCTAATTAGATTTCATGAAAATAAAATTATTTAAACAAAATTTACATTTTTTTATAAATAAATAAAAAAGTTTCTGCAGTTTTTGTGTGATTTTTAAGAAAAACGTTTTTTTGGTATAATTTTAAAAATAATCGACCGAAAAATTTTAAAACTACATTTCTAATTAGATTTCATGAAAATAAAATTATTTAAACAAAATTTACATTTTTTTATAAAGAAATAAAAAAGTTACAGCAGTTTTTGTTTGATTTTTAAGAAAAACGCATTATTTTTAAAAATAACGTTTTTTGATATAATTTTAAAAGTAATCGTCCGAAAAATTTTAAAACTACATTTCTAATTAGATTTCATAAAAATAAAATTATTTAAATAAAATTTACATTTTTTTATAAAGAAATAAAAAAGTTTCTGCAGTTTTTGTGTGATTTTTAAGAAAAACGTTTTTTTTGGTATAATTTTAAAAATAATCGACCGAAAAATTTTAAAACTACATTTCTAATTAGATTTCATGAAAATAAAATTATTTAAACAAAACTTACATTTTTTTATAAAGAAATAAAAAAGTTACAGCAGTTTTTGTTTGATTTTTAAGAAAAACGCATTATTTCTAAAAAATAACGTTTTTTTGATATAATTTTAAAAGTAATCGTCCAAAAAATTTTAAAACTACATTTCTTATTAGATTTCATGAAAATAAAATTATTTAAACAAAATTTACATTTTTTTATAAAGAAATAAAAAAGTTTCTGCAGTTTTTGTGTGATTTTTAAGAAAAACGTTTTTTTGGTATAACTTTAAAAATAATCGACCGAAAAGTTTTAAAACTACATTTCTAATTAGATTTCATGAAAATAAAATTATTTAAACAAAATTTACATTTTTTTATAAAGAAATAAAAAAGTTACAGCAGTTTTTGTTTGATTTTTAAGAAAAACGCATTATTTCTAAAAAATAACGTTTTTTTGATATAATTTTAAAAGTAATCGTCCGAAAAATTTTAAAACTACATTTCTAATTAGATATTATGAAAATAAAATTATTTAAACAAAATTTACATTTTTTTATAAAGAAATAAAAAAGTTTCTGCAGTTTTTGTGTGATTTTTAAGAAAAACGTTTTTTTGGTATAATTTTAAAAATAATCGACCGAAAAATTTTAAAACTACATTTCTAATTAGATTTCATGAAAATAAAATTATTTAAACAAAATTTACATTTTTTTATAAAGAAATAAAAAAGTTACAGCAGTTTTTGTTTGATTTTTAAGAAAAACGCATTATTTTTAAAAAATAACGTTTTTTTGATATAATTTTAAAAGTAATCGTCCGAAAAATTTTAAAACTACATTTCTAATTAGATTTCATGAAAATAAAATTATTTAAACAAAATTTACATTTTTTTATAAAGAAATAAAAAAGTTTCTGCAGTTTTTGTGTGATTTTTAAGATAAACGTTTTTTTGGTATAATTTTAAAAATAATCGACCGAAAAATTTTAAAACTACATTTCTAATTAGATTTCATGAAAATAAAATTATTTAAACAAAATTTACATTTTTTTATAAAGAAATAAAAAAGTTACAGCAGTTTTTGTTTGATTTTTAAGAAAAACGCATTATTTTAAAAAAATAACGTTTTTTTGATATAATTTTAAAAGTAATCGTCCGAAAAATTTTAAAACTACATTTCTAATTAGATTTCATGAAAATAAAATTATTTAAACAAAATTTACATTTTTTTATAAAGAAATAAAAAAGTTTCTGCAGTTTTTGTGTGATTTTTAAGAAAAACGTTTTTTTGGTATAATTTTAAAAATAATCGACCGAAAAATTTTAAAACTACATTTCTAATTAGATTTCATGAAAATAAAATTATTTAAACAAAATTTACATTTTTTTATAAAGAAATAAAAAAGTTACAGCAGTTTTTGTTTGATTTTTAAGAAAAACGCATTATTTTTAAAAAATAACGTTTTTTTGATATAATTTTAAAAGTAATCGTCCGAAAAATTTTAAAACTACATTTCTAATTAGATTTCATGAAAATAAAATTATTTAAACAAAATTTACATTTTTTAATAAAGAAATAAAAAAGTTACAGCAGTTTTTGTTTGATTTTTAAGAAAAACGCATTATTTTTAAAAAATAACGTTTTTTTGATATAATTTTAAAAGTAATCGTCCGAAAAATTTTAAAACTACATTTCTAATTAGATTTCATGAAAATAAAATTATTTAAACAAAATTTACATTTTTTTATAAAGAAATAAAAAAGTTACAGCAGTTTTTGTTTGATTTTTAAGAAAAACGCATTATTTTTAAAAAATAACGTTTTTTTGATATAATTTTAAAAGTAATCGTCCGAAAAATTTTAAAACTACATTTCAAATTAGATTTCATGAAAATAAAATTATTTAAACAAAATTTACATTTTTTTATAAAGAAATAAAAAAGTTTCTGCAGTTTTTGTGTGATTTTTAAGAAAAACGTTTTTTTGGTATAACTTTAAAAATAATCGACCGAAAAGTTTTAAAACTACATTTCTAATTAGATTTCATGAAAATAAAATTATTTAAACAAAATTTACATTTTTTTATAAAGAAATAAAAAAGTTTCTGCAGTTTTTGTGTGATTTTTAAGAAAAACGTTTTTTTGGTATAATTTTAAAAATAATCGACCGAAAAATTTTAAAACTACATTTCTAATTAGATTTCATGAAAATAAAATTATTTAAACAAAATTTACATTTTTTTATAAAGAAATAAAAAAGTTACAGCAGTTTTTGTTTGATTTTTAAGAAAAACGCATTATTTCTAAAAAATAACGTTTTTTTGATATAATTTTAAAAGTAATCGTCCGAAAAATTTTAAAACTACATTTCTAATTAGATTTCATGAAAATAAAATTATTTAAACAAAATTTACATTTTTTTATAAAGAAATAAAAAAGTTTCTGCAGTTTTTGTGTGATTTTTAAGAAAAACGTTTTTTTGGTATAATTTTAAAAATAATCGACCGAAAAATTTTAAAACTACATTTCTAATTAGATTTCATGAAAATAAAATTATTTAAACAAAATTTACATTTTTTTATAAAGAAATAAAAAAGTTTCTGCAGTTTTTGTGTGATTTTTAAGATAAACGTTTTTTTGGTATAATTTTAAAAGTAATCGTCCGAAAAATTTTAAAACTACATTTCTAATTAGATTTCATGAAAATAAAATTATTTAAACAAAATTTACATTTTTTTATAAAGAAATAAAAAAGTTACAGCAGTTTTTGTTTGATTTTTAAGAAAAACGCATTATTTTAAAAAATAACGTTTTTTTGATATAATTTTAAAAGTAATCGTCCGAAAAATTTTAAAACTACATTTCAAAAATTAGATTTCATGAAAATAAAATTATTTAAACAAAATTTACATTTTTTTATAAAGAAATAAAAAAGTTACAGCAGTTTTTGTTTGATTTTTAAGAAAAACGCATTATTTCTAAAAAATAACGTTTTTTTGATATAATTTTAAAAGTAATCGTCCGAAAAATTTTAAAACTACATTTCTAATTAGATTTCATGAAAATAAAATTATTTAAATAAAATTTACATTTTTTTATAAAGAAATAAAAAAGTTTCTGCAGTTTTTGTGTGATTTTTAAGAAAAACGTTTTTTTGGTATAATTTTAAAAATAATCGACCGAAAAATTTTAAAACTACATTTCTAATTAGATTTCATGAAAATAAAATTATTTAAACAAAACTTACATTTTTTTATAAAGAAATAAAAAAGTTACAGCAGTTTTTGTTTGATTTTTAAGAAAAACGCATTATTTCTAAAAAATAACGTTTTTTTGATATAATTTTAAAAGTAATCGTCCAAAAAATTTTAAAACTACATTTCTTATTAGATTTCATGAAAATAAAATTATTTAAACAAAATTTACATTTTTTTATAAAGAAATAAAAAAGTTTCTGCAGTTTTTGTGTGATTTTTAAGAAAAACGTTTTTTTGGTATAATTTTAAAAATAATCGACCGAAAAATTTTAAAACTACATTTCTAATTAGATTTCATGAAAATAAAATTATTTAAACAAAATTTACATTTTTTTATAAAGAAATAAAAAAGTTACAGCAGTTTTTGTTTGATTTTTAAGAAAAACGCATTATTTCTAAAAAATAACGTTTTTTTGATATAATTTTAAAAGTAATCGTCCGAAAAATTTTAAAACTACATTTCTAATTAGATTTCATGAAAATAATATTATTTAAACAAAATTTACATTTTTTTATAAAGAAATAAAAAAGTTTCTGCAGTTTTTGTGTGATTTTTAAGAAAAACATTTTTTTGGTATAATTTTAAAAATAATCGACCGAAAAATTTTAAAACTACATTTCTAATTAGATTTCATGAAAATAAAATTATTTAAACAAAATTTACATTTTTTTATAAAGAAATAAAAAAGTTTCTGCAGTTTTTGTGTGATTTTTAAGAAAAACGTTTTTTTGGTATAATTTTAAAAATAATCGACCGAAAAATTTTAAAACTACATTTCTAATTAGATTTCATGAAAATAAAATTATTTAAACAAAATTTACATTTTTTTATAAAGAAATAAAAAAGTTACAGCAGTTTTTGTTTGATTTTTAAGAAAAACGCATTATTTCTAAAAAATAACGTTTTTTTGATATAATTTTAAAAGTAATCGTCCGAAAAATTTTAAAACTACATTTCTAATTAGATTTCATAAAAATAATATTATTTAAACAAAATTTACATTTTTTTATAAAGAATTAAAAAAGTTACAGCAGTTTTTGTTTGATTTTTAAGAAAATCGCATTATTTCTAAAAAATAACGTTTTTTTGATATAATTTTAAAAGTAATCGTCCGAAAAATTTTAAAACTACATTTCTAATTAGATTTCATGAAAATAATATTATTTAAACAAAATTTACATTTTTTTATAAAGAAATAAAAAAGTTTCTGCAGTTTTTGTGTGATTTTTAAGAAAAACGTTTTTTTGGTATAATTTTAAAAATAATCGACCGAAAAATTTTAAAACTACATTTCTAATTAGATTTCATGAAAATAAAATTATTTAAACAAAATTTACATTTTTTTATAAAGAAATAAAAAAGTTACAGCAGTTTTTGTTTGATTTTTAAGAAAAACGCATTATTTCTAAAAAATAACGTTTTTTTGATATAATTTTAAAAGTAATCGTCCGAAAAATTTTAAAACTACATTTCTAATTAGATTTCATGAAAATAAAATTATTTAAACAAAATTTACATTTTTTTATAAAGAAATAAAAAAGTTTCTGCAGTTTTTGTGTGATTTTTAAGAAAAACGTTTTTTTGGTATAACTTTAAAAATAATCGACCGAAAAGTTTTAAAACTACATTTCTAATTAGATTTCATGAAAATAAAATTATTTAAACAAAATTTACATTTTTTTATAAAGAAATAAAAAAGTTACAGCAGTTTTTGTTTGATTTTTAAGAAAAACGCATTATTTCTAAAAAATAACGTTTTTTTGATATAATTTTAAAAGTAATCGTCCGAAAAATTTTAAAACTACATTTCTAATTAGATTTCATGAAAATAAAATTATTTAAACAAAATTTACATTTTTTTATAAAGAAATAAAAAAGTTTCTGCAGTTTTTGTGTGATTTTTAAGAAAAACGTTTTTTTGGTATAATTTTAAAAATAACCGACCGAAAAATTTTAAAACTACATTTCTAATTAGATTTCATGAAAATAAAATTATTTAAACAAAATTTACATTTTTTTATAAAGAAATAAAAAAGTTACAGCAGTTTTTGTTTGATTTTTAAGAAAAACGCATTATTTTAAAAAATAACGTTTTTTTGATATAATTTTAAAAGTGATCGTCCGAAAAATTTTAAAACTACATTTCTAATTAGATTTCATGAAAATAAAATTATTTAAACAAAATTTACATTTTTTTATAAAGAAATAAAAAAGTTTCTGCAGTTTTTGTGTGATTTTTAAGAAAAACGTTTTTTTGGTATAATTTTAAAAATAATCGACCGAAAAATTTTAAAACTACATTTCTAATTAGATTTCATGAAAATAAAATTATTTAAACAAAATTTACATTTTTTTATAAAGAAATAAAAAAGTTACAGCAGTTTTTGTTTGATTTTTAAGAAAAACGCATTATTTTTAAAAAATAACGTTTTTTTGATATAATTTTAAAAGTAATCGTCCGAAAAATTTTAAAACTACATTTCTAATTAGATTTCATAAAAATAATATTATTTAAACAAAATTTACATTTTTTTATAAAGAATTAAAAAAGTTACAGCAGTTTTTGTTTGATTTTTAAGAAAATCGCATTATTTCTAAAAAATAACGTTTTTTTGATATAATTTTAAAAGTAATCGTCCGAAAAATTTTAAAACTACATTTCTAATTAGATTTCATGAAAATAATATTATTTAAACAAAATTTACATTTTTTTATAAAGAAATAAAAAAGTTTCTGCAGTTTTTGTGTGATTTTTAAGAAAAACGTTTTTTTGGTATAATTTTAAAAATAATCGACCGAAAAATTTTAAAACTACATTTCTAATTAGATTTCATGAAAATAAAATTATTTAAACAAAATTTACATTTTTTTATAAAGAAATAAAAAAGTTACAGCAGTTTTTGTTTGATTTTTAAGAAAAACGCATTATTTCTAAAAAATAACGTTTTTTTGATATAATTTTAAAAGTAATCGTCCGAAAAATTTTAAAACTACATTTCTAATTAGATTTCATGAAAATAAAATTATTTAAACAAAATTTACATTTTTTTATAAAGAAATAAAAAAGTTTCTGCAGTTTTTGTGTGATTTTTAAGAAAAACGTTTTTTTGGTATAACTTTAAAAATAATCGACCGAAAAGTTTTAAAACTACATTTCTAATTAGATTTCATGAAAATAAAATTATTTAAACAAAATTTACATTTTTTTATAAAGAAATAAAAAAGTTACAGCAGTTTTTGTTTGATTTTTAAGAAAAACGCATTATTTCTAAAAAATAACGTTTTTTTGATATAATTTTAAAAGTAATCGTCCGAAAAATTTTAAAACTACATTTCTAATTAGATTTCATGAAAATAAAATTATTTAAACAAAATTTACATTTTTTTATAAAGAAATAAAAAAGTTTCTGCAGTTTTTGTGTGATTTTTAAGAAAAACGTTTTTTTGGTATAATTTTAAAAATAATCGACCGAAAAATTTTAAAACTACATTTCTAATTATATTTCATGAAAATAAAATTATTTAAACAAAATTTACATTTTTTTATAAAGAAATAAAAAAGTTACAGCAGTTTTTGTTTGATTTTTAAGAAAAACGCATTATTTTAAAAAATAACGTTTTTTTGATATAATTTTAAAAGTAATCGTCCGAAAAATTTTAAAACTACATTTCTAATTAGATTTCATGAAAATAAAATTATTTAAACAAAATTTACATTTTTTTATAAAGAAATAAAAAAGTTTCTGCAGTTTTTGTGTGATTTTTAAGAAAAACGTTTTTTTGGTATAATTTTAAAAATAATCGACCGAAAAATTTTAAAACTACATTTCTAATTAGATTTCATGAAAATAAAATTATTTAAACAAAATTTACATTTTTTTATAAAGAAATAAAAAAGTTACAGCAGTTTTTGTTTGATTTTTAAGAAAAACGCATTATTTTTAAAAAATAACGTTTTTTTGATATAATTTTAAAAGTAATCGTCCGAAAAATTTTAAAACTACATTTCTAATTAGATTTCATGAAAATAAAATTATTTAAATAAAATTTACATTTTTTTATAAAGAAATAAAAAAGTTTCTGCAGTTTTTGTGTGATTTTTAAGAAAAACGTTTTTTTGGTATAATTTTAAAAATAATCGACCGAAAAATTTTAAAACTACATTTCTAATTAGATTTCATGAAAATAAAATTATTTAAACAAAATTTACATTTTTTTATAAAGAAATAAAAAAGTTACAGCAGTTTTTGTTTGATTTTTAAGAAAAACGCATTATTTCTAAAAAATAACGTTTTTTTGATATAATTTTAAAAGTAATCGTCCGAAAAATTTTAAAACTACATTTCTAATTAGATTTCATGAAAATAAAATTATTTAAACAAAATTTACATTTTTTTATTAAGAAATAAAAAAGTTTCTGTAGTTTTTGTGTGATTTTTAAGAAAAACGTTTTTTTGGTATAATTTTAAAAATAATCGACCGAAAAATTTTAAAACTACATTTCTAATTAGATTTCATGAAAATAAAATTATTTAAACAAAATTTACATTTTTTTATAAAGAAATAAAAAAGTTACAGCAGTTTTTGTTTGATTTTTAAGAAAATCGCATTATTTCTAAAAAATAACGTTTTTTTGATATAATTTTAAAAGTAATCGTCCGAAAAATTTTAAAACTACATTTCTAATTAGATTTCATGAAAATAATATTATTTAAACAAAATTTACATTTTTTTATAAAGAAATAAAAAAGTTACAGCAGTTTTAGTTTGATTTTTAAGAAAAACGTTTTTTTGGTATAATTTTAAAAATAATAGACCGAAAAATTTTAAAACTACATTTCTAATTAGATTTCATGAAAATAAAATTATTTAAACAAAATTTACATTTTTTTATAAAGAAATAAAAAAGTTACAGCAGTTTTTGTTTGATTTTTAAGAAAAACGCATTATTTCTAAAAAATAACGTTTTTTTGATATAATTTTAAAAGTAATCGTCCGAAAAATTTTAAAACTACATTTCTAATTAGATTTCATGAAAATAATATTATTTAAACAAAATTTACATTTTTTTATAAAGAAATAAAAAAGTTACAGCAGTTTTTGTTTGATTTTTGAGAAAAACGCATTATTTCTAAAAAATAACGTTTTTTTGATATAATTTTAAAAGTAATCGTCCGAATAATTTTAAAACTACATTTCTAATTAGATTTCATGAAAATAATATTATTTAAACAAAATTTACATTTTTTTATAAAGAAATAAAAAAGTTTCTGCAGTTTTTGTGTGATTTTTAAGAAAAACGTTTTTTTGGTATAATTTTAAAAATAATCGACCGAAAAATTTTAAAACTACATTTCTAATTAGATTTCATGAAAATAAAATTATTTAAACAAAATTTACATTTTTTTATAAAGAAATAAAAAAGTTACAGCAGTTTTTGTTTGATTTTTAAGAAAAACGCATTATTTCTAAAAAATAACGTTTTTTTGATATAATTTTAAAAGTAATCGTCCGAAAAAATTTAAAACTACATTTCTAATTAGATTTCATGAAAATAAAATTATTTAAACAAAATTTACATTTTTTTATAAAGAAATAAAAAAGTTTCTGCAGTTTTTGTGTGATTTTTAAGAAAAACGTTTTTTTGGTATAACTTTAAAAATAATCGACCGAAAAATTTTAAAACTACATTTCTAATTAGATTTCATGAAAATAAAATTATTTAAACAAAATTTACATTTTTTTATAAAGAAATAAAAAAGTTACAGCAGTTTTTGTTTGATTTTTAAGAAAAACGCATTGTTTCTAAAAAATAACGTTTTTTTGATATAATTTTAAAAGTAATCGTCCGAAAAATTTTAAAACTACATTTCTAATTAGATTTCATGAAAATAAAATTATTTAAACAAAATTTACATTTTTTTATAAAGAAATAAAAAAGTTCCTGCAGTTTTTGTGTGATTTTTAAGAAAAACGTTTTTTTGATATAATTTTAAAAGTAATCGTCCGAAAAATTTTAAAACTACATTTCTAATTAGATTTCATGAAAATAATATTATTTAAACAAAATTTACATTTTTTATATAGAAATAAAAAAGTTTCTGCAGTTTTTGTGTGATTTTTAAGAAAAACGTTTTTTTGGTATAATTTTAAAAATAATCGACCGAAAAATTTTAAAACTACATTTCTAATTATATTTCATGAAAATAAAATTATTTAAACAAAATTTACATTTTTTTATAAAGAAATAAAAAAGTTACAGCAGTTTTTGTTTGATTTTTAAGAAAAACGCATTATTTCTAAAAAATAACGTTTTTTTGATATAATTTTAAAAGTAATCGTCCGAAAAATTTTAAAACTACATTTCTAATTAGATTTCATGAAAATAATATTATTTAAACAAAATTTACATTTTTTTATAAAGAAATAAAAAAGTTTCTGCAGTTTTTGTGTGATTTTTAAGAAAAACGTTTTTTTGGTATAATTTTAAAAATAATCGACCGAAAAATTTTAAAACTACATTTCTAATTATATTTCATGAAAATAAAATTATTTAAACAAAATTTACATTTTTTTATAAAGAAATAAAAAAGTTACAGCAGTTTTTGTTTGATTTTTAAGAAAAACGCATTATTTCTAAAAAATAACGTTTTTTTGATATAATTTTATAGGTAATCGTCCGAAAAATTTTAAAACTACATTTCTAATTAGATTTCATGAAAATAAAATTATTTAAACAAAATTTACATTTTTTTATAAAGAAATAAAAAAGTTTCTGCAGTTTTTGTGTGATTTTTAAGAAAAACGTTTTTTTGCTATAATTTTAAAAATAATCAACCGAAAAATTTTAAAACTACATTTCTAATTAGATTTCATGAAAATAAAATTATTTAAACAAAATTTACATTTTTTTATAAAGAAATAAAAAAGTTACAGCAGTTTTAGTTTGATTTTTAAGAAAAACGCATTATTTCTAAAAAATAACGTTTTTTTGATATAATTTTAAAAGTAATCATCCGAAAAATTTTAAAACTACATTTCTAATTAGATTTCATGAAAATAAAATTATTTAAACAAAATTTACATTTTTTTATAAAGAAATAAAAAAGTTTCTGCAGTTTTTGTGTGATTTTTAAGAAAAACGTTTTTTTGGTATAATTTTAAAAATAATCGACCGAAAAATTTTAAAACTACATTTCTAATTAGATTTCATGAAAATAAAATTATTTAAACAAAATTTACATTTTTTTATAAAGAAATAAAAAAGTTACAGCAGTTTTTGTTTGATTTTTAAGAAAAACGCATTATTTCTAAAAAATAACGTTTTTTTGATATAATTTTAAAAGTAATCGTCCGAAAAATTTTAAAACTACATTTCTAATTAGATTTCATGAAAATAAAATTATTTAAACAAAATTTACATTTTTTTATAAAGAAATAAAAAAGTTTCTGCAGTTTTTGTGTGATTTTTAAGAAAAACGTTTTTTGGTATAATTTTAAAAATAATCGACCGAAAAATTTTAAAACTACATTTCTAATTAGATTTCATGAAAATAAAATTATTTAAACAAAATTTACATTTTTTTATAAAGAAATAAAAAAGTTACAGCAGTTTTTGTTTGATTTTTAAGAAAAACGCATTATTTCTAAAAAATAACGTTTTTTTGGTATAATTTTAAAAATAATCGACAGAAAAATTTTAAAACTACATTTCTAATTAGATTTCATGAAAATAAAATTATTTAAACAAAATTTACATTTTTTTATAAAGAAATAAAAAAGTTACAGCAGTTTTTATGTGATTTTTAAGAAAAACGTTTTTTTGGTATAATTTTAAAAATAATCGACAGAAAAATTTTAAAACTACATTTCTAATTAGATTTCATGAAAATAAAATTATTTAAACAAAATTTACATTTTTTTATAAAGAAATAAAAAAGTTTCTGCAGTTTTTGTGTGATTTTTAAGAAAAAGGTTTTTTTGGTATAATTTTAAAAATAATCGACCGAAAAATTTTAAAACTACATTTCTAATTAGATTTCATGAAAATAAAATTATTTAAACAAAATTTACATTTTTTTATAAAGAAATAAAAAAGTTACAGCAGTTTTTGTTTGATTTTTAAGAAAAACGCATTATTTCTAAAAAATAACGTTTTTTTGGTATAATTTTAAAAATAATCGACAGAAAAATTTTAAAACTACATTTCTAATTAGATTTCATGAAAATAAAATTATTTAAACAAAATTTACATTTTTTTATAAAGAAATAAAAAAGTTTCTGCAGTTTTTATGTGATTTTTAAGAAAAACGTTTTTTTGGTATAATTTTAAAAATAATCGACCGAAAAATTTTAAAACTACATTTCTAATTAGATTTCATGAAAATAAAATTATTTGAACAAAATTTACATTTTTTTATAAAGAAATAAAAAAGTTACAGCAGTTTTTGTTTGATTTTTAAGAAAAACGCATTATTTCTAAAAAATAACGTTTTTTTGATATAATTTTAAAAGTAATCGTCCGAAAAATTTTAAAACTACATTTCTAATTAGATTTCATGAAAATAAAATTATTTAAACAAAATTTACATTTTTTTATAAAGAAATAAAAAAGTTTCTGCAGTTTTTGTGTGATTTTTAAGAAAAACGTTTTTTTGGTATAATTTTAAAAATAATCGACCGAAAAATTTTAAAACTACATTTCTAATTAGATTTCATGAAAATAAAATTATTTAAACAAAATTTACATTTTTTTATAAAGAAATAAAAAAGTTACAGCAGTTTTTGTTTGATTTTTAAGAAAAACGCATTATTTCTAAAAAATAACGTTTTTTTGATATAATTTTAAAAGTAATCGTCCGAAAAAATTTAAAACTACATTTCTAATTAGATTTCATGAAAATAAAATTATTTAAACAAAATTTACATTTTTTTATAAAGAAATAAAAAAGTTTCTGCAGTTTTTGTGTGATTTTTAAGAAAAACGTTTTTTTGGTATAACTTTAAAAATAATCGACCGAAAAATTTTAAAACTACATTTCTAATTAGATTTCATGAAAATAAAATTATTTAAACAAAATTTACATTTTTTTATAAAGAAATAAAAAAGTTACAGCAGTTTTTGTTTGATTTTTAAGAAAAACGCATTGTTTCTAAAAAATAACGTTTTTTTGATATAATTTTAAAAGTAATCGTCCGAAAAATTTTAAAACTACATTTCTAATTAGATTTCATGAAAATAAAATTATTTAAACAAAATTTACATTTTTTTATAAAGAAATAAAAAAGTTTCTGCAGTTTTTGTGTGATTTTTAAGAAAAACGTTTTTTTGGTATAATTTTAAAAATAATCGACCGAAAAATTTTAAAACTACATTTCTAATTAGATTTCATGAAAATAAAATTATTTAAACAAAATTTACATTTTTTTATAAAGAAATAAAAAAGTTACAGCAGTTTTTGTTTGATTTTTAAGAAAAACGCATTATTTCTAAAAAATAACGTTTTTTTGATATAATTTTAAAAGTAATCGTCCGAAAAATTTTAAAACTACATTTCTAATTAGATTTCATGAAAATAATATTATTTAAACAAAATTTAAATTTTTTTTATAAAGAAATAAAAAAGTTACAGCAGTTTTTGTTTGATTTTTAAGAAAATCGCATTATTTCTAAAAAATAACGTTTTTTTGATATAATTTTAAAAGTAATCGTCCGAAAAATTTTAAAACTACATTTCTAATTAGATTTCATGAAAATAATATTATTTAAACAAAATTTACATTTTTTTATATAGAAATAAAAAAGTTTCTGCAGTTTTTGTGTGATTTTTAAGAAAAACGTTTTTTTGGTATAATTTTAAAAATAATCGACCGAAAAATTTTAAAACTACATTTCTAATTAGATTTCATGAAAATAAAATTATTTAAACAAAATTTACATTTTTTTATAAAGAAATAAAGAAGTTACAGCAGTTTTTGTTTGATTTTTAAGAAAAACGCATTATTTCTAAAAAATAACGATTTTTTGATATAATTTTAAAAGTAATCGTCCGAAAAATTTTAAAACTACATTTCTAATTAGATTTCATGAAAATAAAATTATTTAAACAAAATTTACATTTTTTTATAAAGAAATAAAAAAGTTTCTGCAGTTTCGTGTGATTTTTAAGAAAAACGTTTTTTTGGTATAATTTTAAAAATAATCGACCGAAAAATTTTAAAACTACATTTCTAATTAGATTTCATGAAAATAAAATTATTTAAACAAAACTTACATTTTTTTATAAAGAAATAAAAAAGTTACAGCAGTTTTTGTTTGATTTTTAAGAAAAACGCATTATTTCTAAAAAATAACGTTTTTTTGATATAATTTTAAAAGTAATCGTCCAAAAAATTTTAAAACTACATTTCTTATTAGATTTCATGAAAATAAAATTATTTAAACAAAATTTACATTTTTTTATAAAGAAATAAAAAAGTTTCTGCAGTTTTTGTGTGATTTTTAAGAAAAACGTTTTTTTGGTATAATTTTAAAAATAATCGACCGAAAAATTTTAAAACTACATTTCTAATTAGATTTCATGAAAATAAAATTATTTAAACAAAATTTACATTTTTTTATAAAGAAATAAAAAAGTTACAGCAGTTTTTGTTTGATTTTTAAGAAAAACGCATTATTTCTAAAAAATAACGTTTTTTTGATATAATTTTAAAAGTAATCGTCCGAAAAATTTTAAAACTACATTTCTAATTAGATTTCATGAAAATAATATTATTTAAACAAAATTTACATTTTTTTATAAAGAAATAAAAAAGTTTTTGCAGTTTTTGTGTGATTTTTAAGAAAAACGTTTTTTTGGTATAATTTTAAAAATAATCGACCGAAAAATTTTAAAACTACATTTCTAATTAGATTTCATGAAAATAAAATTATTTAAACAAAATTTACATTTTTTTATAAAGAAATAAAAAAGTTTCTGCAGTTTTTGTGTGATTTTTAAGAAAAACGTTTTTTTGGTATAATTTTAAAAATAATCGACCGAAAAATTTTAAAACTACATTTCTAATTAGATTTCATGAAAATAAAATTATTTAAACAAAATTTACATTTTTTTATAAAGAAATAAAAAAGTTACAGCAGTTTTTGTTTGATTTTTAAGAAAAACGCATTATTTCTAAAAAATAACGTTTTTTTGATATAATTTTAAAAGTAATCGTCCGAAAAATTTTAAAACTACATTTCTAATTAGATTTCATGAAAATAATATTATTTAAACAAAATTTACATTTTTTTATAAAGAATTAAAAAAGTTACAGCAGTTTTTGTTTGATTTTTAAGAAAATCGCATTATTTCTAAAAAATAACGTTTTTTTGATATAATTTTAAAAGTAATCGTCCGAAAAATTTTAAAACTACATTTCTAATTAGATTTCATGAAAATAATATTATTTAAACAAAATTTACATTTTTTTATAAAGAAATAAAAAAGTTTCTGCAGTTTTTGTGTGATTTTTAAGAAAAACGTTTTTTTGGTATAATTTTAAAAATAATCGACCGAAAAATTTTAAAACTACATTTCTAATTAGATTTCATGAAAATAAAATTATTTAAACAAAATTTACATTTTTTTATAAAGAAATAAAAAAGTTACAGCAGTTTTTGTTTGATTTTTAAGAAAAACGCATTATTTCTAAAAAATAACGTTTTTTTGATATAATTTTAAAAGTAATCGTCCGAAAAATTTTAAAACTACATTTCTAATTAGATTTCATGAAAATAAAATTATTTAAACAAAATTTACATTTTTTTATAAAGAAATAAAAAAGTTTCTGCAGTTTTTGTGTGATTTTTAAGAAAAACGTTTTTTTGGTATAACTTTAAAAATAATCGACCGAAAAGTTTTAAAACTACATTTCTAATTAGATTTCATGAAAATAAAATTATTTAAACAAAATTTACATTTTTTTATAAAGAAATAAAAAAGTTACAGCAGTTTTTGTTTGATTTTTAAGAAAAACGCATTATTTCTAAAAAATAACGTTTTTTTGATATAATTTTAAAAGTAATCGTCCGAAAAATTTTAAAACTACATTTCTAATTAGATTTCATGAAAATAAAATTATTTAAACAAAATTTACATTTTTTTATAAAGAAATAAAAAAGTTTCTGCAGTTTTTGTGTGATTTTTAAGAAAAACGTTTTTTTGGTATAATTTTAAAAATAATCGACCGAAAAATTTTAAAACTACATTTCTAATTAGATTTCATGAAAATAAAATTATTTAAACAAAATTTACATTTTTTTATAAAGAAATAAAAAAGTTACAGCAGTTTTTGTTTGATTTTTAAGAAAAACGCATTATTTCTAAAAAATAACGATTTTTTGATATAATTTTAAAAGTAATCGTCCGAAAAATTTTAAAACTACATTTCTAATTAGATTTCATGAAAATAAAATTATTTAAACAAAATTTACATTTTTTTATAAAGAAATAAAAAAGTTTCTGCAGTTTCGTGTGATTTTTAAGAAAAACGTTTTTTTGGTATAATTTTAAAAATAATCGACCGAAAAATTTTAAAACTACATTTCTAATTAGATTTCATGAAAATAAAATTATTTAAACAAAATTTACATTTTTTTATAAAGAAATAAAAAAGTTACAGCAGTTTTTGTTTGATTTTTAAGAAAAACGCATTATTTTTAAAAAATAACGTTTTTTTGATATAATTTTAAAAGTAATCGTCCGAAAAATTTTAAAACTACATTTCTAATTAGATTTCATGAAAATAAAATTATTTAAACAAAATTTACATTTTTTTATTAAGAAATAAAAAAGTTTCTGCAGTTTTTGTGTGATTTTTAAGAAAAACGTTTTTTTGGTATAATTTTAAAAATAATCGACCGAAAAATTTTAAAACTACATTTCTAATTAGATTTCATGAAAATAAAATTATTTAAACAAAATTTACATTTTTTTATAAAGAAATAAAAAAGTTACAGCAGTTTTTGTTTGATTTTTAAGAAAAACGCACGCATTATTTTTAAAAAATAACGTTTTTTTGATATAATTTTAAAAGTAATCGTCCGAAAAATTTTAAAACTACATTTCTAATTAGATTTCATGAAAATAAAATTATTTAAATAAAATTTACATTTTTTTATAAAGAAATAAAAAAGTTTCTGCAGTTTTTGTGTGATTTTAAGAAAAACGTTTTTTTGGTATAATTTTAAAAATAATCGACCGAAAAATTTTAAAACTACATTTCTAATTAGATTTCATGAAAATAAAATTATTTAAACAAAACTTACATTTTTTTATAAAGAAATAAAAAAGTTACAGCAGTTTTTGTTTGATTTTTAAGAAAAACGCATTATTTCTAAAAATAACGTTTTTTTGATATAATTTTAAAAGTAATCGTCCAAAAAATTTTAAAACTACATTTCTTATTAGATTTCATGAAAATAAAATTATTTAAACAAAATTTACATTTTTTTATAAAGAAATAAAAAAGTTTCTGCAGTTTTTGTGTGATTTTAAGAAAAACGTTTTTTTGGTATAATTTTAAAAATAATCGACCGAAAAATTTTAAAACTACATTTCTAATTAGATTTCATGAAAATAAAATTATTTAAACAAAATTTACATTTTTTTATAAAGAAATAAAAAAGTTACAGCAGTTTTTGTTTGATTTTTAAGAAAATCGCATTATTTCTAAAAAATAACGTTTTTTTGATATAATTTTAAAAGTAATCGTCCGAAAAATTTTAAAACTACATTTCTAATTAGATTTCATGAAAATAATATTATTTAAACAAAATTTACATTTTTTTATAAAGAAATAAAAAAGTTTCTGCAGTTTTTGTGTGATTTTTAAGAAAAACGTTTTTTTGGTATAATTTTAAAAATAATCGACCGAAAATTTTAAAACTACATTTCTAATTAGATTTCATGAAAATAAAATTATTTAAACAAAATTTACATTTTTTTATAAAGAAATAAAAAAGTTACAGCAGTTTTTGTTTGATTTTTAAGAAAAACGCATTATTTCTAAAAAATAACGTTTTTTTGATATAATTTTAAAAGTAATCGTCCGAAAAATTTTGAAACTACATTTCTAATTAGATTTCATGAAAATAAAATTATTTAAACAAAATTTACATTTTTTTATTAAGAAATAAAAAAGTTTCTGTAGTTTTTGTGTGATTTTTAAGAAAAACGTTTTTTTGGTATAATTTTAAAAATAATCGACCGAAAAATTTTAAAACTACATTTCTAATTAGATTTCATGAAAATAAAATTATTTAAACAAAATTTACATTTTTTTATAAAGAAATAAAAAAGTTACAGCAGTTTTTGTTTGATTTTAAGAAAATCGCATTATTTCTAAAAAATAACGTTTTTTTGATATAATTTTAAAAGTAATCGTCCGAAAAATTTTAAAACTACATTTCTAATTAGATTTCATGAAAATAATATTATTTAAACAAAATTTACATTTTTTTATAAAGAAATAAAAAAGTTACAGCAGTTTTAGTTTGATTTTTAAGAAAAAGGTTTTTTTGGTATAATTTTAAAAATAATAGACCGAAAAATTTTAAAACTACATTTCTAATTAGATTTCATGAAAATAAAATTATTTAAACAAAATTTACATTTTTTTATAAAGAAATAAAAAAGTTACAGCAGTTTTTGTTTGATTTTTAAGAAAAACGCATTATTTCTAAAAATAACGTTTTTTTGATATAATTTTAAAAGTAATCGTCCGAAAAATTTTAAAACTACATTTCTAATTAGATTTCATGAAAATAATATTATTTAAACAAAATTTACATTTTTTTATAAAGAAATAAAAAAGTTACAGCAGTTTTTGTTTGATTTTTGAGAAAAACGCATTATTTCTAAAAAATAACGTTTTTTTGATATAATTTTAAAAGTAATCGTCCGAATAATTTTAAAACTACATTTCTAATTAGATTTCATGAAAATAATATTATTTAAACAAAATTTACATTTTTTTATAAAGAAATAAAAAAGTTTCTGCAGTTTTTGTGTGATTTTTAAGAAAAACGTTTTTTTGGTATAATTTTAAAAATAATCGACCGAAAAATTTTAAAACTACATTCTAATTAGATTTCATGAAAATAAAATTATTTAAACAAAATTTACATTTTTTTATAAAGAAATAAAAAAGTTACAGCAGTTTTTGTTTGATTTTTAAGAAAAACGCATTATTTCTAAGAAATAGCGTTTTTTTGATATAATTTTAAAAGAACTCGTCCGAAAAATTTTAAAACTACATTTCTAATTAGATTTCATGAAAATAAAATTATTTAAACAAAATTTACATTTTTTTATAAAGAAATAAAAAAGTTTCTGCAGTTTTTGTGTGATTTTTAAGAAAAACGTTTTTTTGGTATAATTTTAAAAATAATCGACCGAAAATTTTAAAACTACATTTCTAATTAGATTTCAAGAAAATAAAATTATTTAAACAAAATTTACATTTTTTTATAAAGAAATAAAAAAGTTACAGCAGTTTTTGTTTGATTTTTAAGAAAAACGCATTATTTCTAAAAATAACGTTTTTTTGATATAATTTTAAAAGTAATCGTCCGAAAAATTTTAAAACTACATTTCTAATTAGATTTCATGAAAATAAAATTATTTAAACAAAATTTACATTTTTTTATAAAGAAATAAAAAAGTTTCTGCAGTTTTTGTGTGATTTTTAAGAAAAACGTTTTTTTGGTATAATTTTAAAAATAATCGACCGAAAAATTTTAAAACTACATTTCTAATTAGATTTCATGAAAATAAAATTATTTAAACAAAATTTACATTTTTTTATAAAGAAATAAAAAAGTTTCTGCAGTTTTTGTGTGATTTTTAAGAAAAACGTTTTTTTGGTATAATTTTAAAAATAATCGACCGAAAAATTTTAAAACTACATTTCTAATTAGATTTCATGAAAATAATATTATTTAAACAAAATTTACATTTTTTTATAAAGAAATAAAAAAGTTACAGCAGTTTTTGTTTGATTTTTAAGAAAAACGCATTATTTCTAAAAAATAACGTTTTTTTGATATAATTTTAAAAGTAATCGTCCGAAAAATTTTAAAACTACATTTCTAATTACATTTCATGAAAATAATATTATTTAAACAAAATTTACATTTTTTTATAAAGAAATAAAAAAGTTTCTGCAGTTTTTGGGTGATTTTTAAGAAAAACGTTTTTTTGGTATAATTTTAAAAATAATCGACCGAAAAATTTAAAACTACATTTCTAATTAGATTTCATGAAAATAAAATTATTTAAACAAAATTTACATTTTTTTATAAAGAAATAAAAAAGTTACAGCAGTTTTAGTTTGATTTTTAAGAAAAACGCATTATTTCTAAAAAATAATGTTTTTTTGATATAATTTTAAAAGTAATCGTCCGAAAAATTTTAAAACTACATTTCTAATTAGATTTCATGAAAATAAAATTATTTAAACAAAATTTACATTTTTTTATAAAGAAATAAAAAAGTTTCTGCAGTTTTTAGGTGATTTTTAAGAAAAACGTTTTTTTGGTATAGTTTTAAAAATAATCGACCGAAAAATTTTAAAACTACATTTCTAATTAGATTTCATGAAAATAAAATTATTTAAACAAAATTTACATTTTTTTATAAAGAAATAAAAAAGTTACAGCAGGTTTAGTTTGATTTTTAAGAAAAACGCATTATTTCTAAAAAATAACGTTTTTTTGATATAATTTTAAAAGTAATCGTCCGAAAAATTTTAAAACTACATTTCTAATTAGATTTCATGAAAATAAAATTATTTAAACAAAATTTACATTTTTTTATAAAGAAATATAATAGTTTCTGCAGTTTTTGTGTGATTTTTAAGAAAAACGTTTTTTTGGTATAATTTTAAAAATAATCGACCGAAAAATTTTAAAACTATATTTCTAATTAGATTTCATGAAAATAAAATTATTTAAACAAAATTTACATTTTTTTATAAAGAAATAAAAAAGTTACAGCAGTTTTAGTTTGATTTTTAAGAAAAACGCATTATTTCTAAAAAATAACGTTTTTTTGATATAATTTTAAAAGTAATCGTCCGAAAAATTTTAAAACTACATTTCTAATTAGATTTCATGAAAATAAAATTATTTAAACAAAATTTACATTTTTTTATAAAGAAATAAAAAAGTTACAGCAGTTTTTGTTTGATTTTTAAGAAAAACGCATTATTTCTAAAAAATAACGTTTTTTTGATATAATTTTAAAAGTTTTCGTCCGAAAAATTTTAAAACTACATTTCTAATTAGATTTCATGAAAATAAAATTATTTAAACAAAATTTACATTTTTTTATAAAGAAATAAAAATGTTTCTGCAGTTTTTGTGTGATTTTTAAGAAAAATGTTTTTTTGGTATAATTTTAAAAATAATCGACCGAAAAATTTTAAAACTACATTTCTAATTAGATTTCATGAAAATAAAATTATTTAAACAAAATTTACATTTTTTTATAAAGAAATAAAAAAGTTACAGCAGTTTTAGTTTGATTTTTAAGAAAAACGTTTTTTTGGTATAATTTTAAAAATAATCGACCGAAAAATTTTAAAACTACATTTCTAATTAGATTTCATGAAAATAAAATTATTTAAACAAAATTTACATTTTTTTATAAAGAAATAAAAAAGTTACAGCAGTTTTTGTTTGATTTTTAAGAAAAACGCATTATTTCTAAAAAATAACGTTTTTTTGATATAATTTTAAAAGTAATCGTCCGAAAAATTTTAAAACTACATTTCTAATTAGATTTCATGAAAATAAAATTATTTAAACAAAATTTACATTTTTTTATAAAGAAATAAAAAGTTTCTGCAGTTTTTGTGTGATTTTTAAGAAAAACGTTTTTTTGGTATAATTTTAAAAATAATCGACCGAAAAATTTTAAAACTACATTTCTAATTAGATTTCATGAAAATAAAATTATTTAAACAAAATTTACATTTTTTTATAAAGAAATAAAAAAGTTACAGCAGTTTTTGTTTGATTTTTAAGAAAAACGCATTATTTCTAAAAAATAACGTTTTTTTGATATAATTTTAAAAGTAATCGTCCGAAAAATTTTAAAACTACATTTCTAATTAGATTTCATGAAAATAATATTATTTAAACAAAATTTACATTTTTTTATAAAGAAATAAAAAAGTTACAGCAGTTTTTGTTTGATTTTTAAGAAAAACGCATTATTTCTAAAAAATAACGTTTTTTTGATATAATTTTAAAAGTAATCGTCCGAAAAATTTTAAAACTACATTTCTAATTAGATTTCATGAAAATAATATTATTTAAACAAAATTTACATTTTTTTATAAAGAAATAAAAAAGTTACAGCAGTTTTAGTTTGATTTTAAGAAAAATGTTTTTTTGGTATAATTTTAAAAATAATCGACCGAAAAATTTTAAAACTACATTTCTAATTAGATTTCATGAAAATAAAATTATTTAAACAAAATTTACATTTTTTTATAAAGAAATAAAAAAGTTACAGCAGTTTTTGTTTGATTTTTAAGAAAAACGCATTATTTCTAAAAAATAACGTTTTTTTGGTATAATTTTAAAAATAATCGACAGAAAAATTTTAAAACTACATTTCTAATTAGATTTCATGAAAATAAAATTATTTAAACAAAATTTACATTTTTTTATAAAGAAATAAAAAAGTTACAGCAGTTTTTGTTTGATTTTTAAGAAAAACGCATTATTTCTAAAAAATAACGTTTTTTTGGTATAATTTCAAAAATAATAGACAGAATAATTTTAAAACTACATTTCTAATTAGATTTCATGAAAATAAAATTATTTAAACAAAATTTACATTTTTTTATAAAGAAATAAAAAAGTTTCTGCAGTTTTTGTGTGATTTTTAAGAAAAATGTTTTTTTGGTATAATTTTAAAAATAATCGACCGAAAAATTTTAAAACTACATTTCTAATTAGATTTCATGAAAATAAAATAATTTAAACAAAATTTACATTTTTTTATAAAGAAATAAAAAAGTTACAGCAGTTTTTGTTTGATTTTTAAGAAAAACGCATTATTTCTAAAAAATAACGTTTTTTTGATATAATTTTAAAAGTAATCGTCCGAAAAATTTTAAAACTACATTTCTAATTAGATTTCATGAAAATAAAATTATTTAAACAAAATTTACATTTTTTTATAAAGAAATAAAAAAGTTTCTGCAGTTTTTGTGTGATTTTTAAGAAAAACGTTTTTTTGGTATAATTTTAAAAATAATCGACCGAAAAATTTTAAAACTACATTTCTAATTAGATTTCATAAAAATAAAATTATTTAAACAAAATTTACATTTTTTTATAAAGAAATAAAAAAGTTACAGCAGTTTTTGTTTGATTTTTAAGAAAAACGCATTATTTTTAAAAAATAACGTTTTTTTTATATAATTTTAAAAGTAATCGTCCGAAAAATTTTAAAACTACATTTCTAATTAGATTTCATGAAAATAAAATTATTTAAACAAAATTTACATTTTTTTATAAAGAAATAAAAAAGTTTCTGCAGTTTTTGTGTGATTTTTAAGAAAAACGTTTTTTTGGTATAATTTTAAAAATAATCGACCGAAAAATTTTAAAACTACATTTCTAATTAGATTTCATGAAAATAAAATTATTTAAACAAAATTTACATTTTTTTATAAAGAAATAAAAAGGTTACAGCAGTTTTTGTTTGATTTTTAAGAAAAACGCATTATTTCTAAAAAATAACGTTTTTTTGATATAATTTTAAAAGTAATCGTCCGAAAAATTTTAAAACTACATTTCTAATTAGATTTCATGAAAATAAAATTATTTAAACAAAATTTACATTTTTTATAAAGAAATAAAAAAGTTTCTGCAGTTTTTGTGTGATTTTTAAGAAAAACGTTTTTTTGGTATAATTTCAAAAATAATAGACAGAATAATTTTAAAACTACATTTCTAATTAGATTTCATGAAAATAAAATTATTTAAACAAAATTTACATTTTTTTATAAAGAAATAAAAAAGTTTCTGCAGTTTTTGTGTGATTTTTAAGAAAAATGTTTTTTTGGTATAATTTTAAAAATAATCGACCGAAAAATTTTAAAACTACATTTCTAATTAGATTTCATGAAAATAAAATAATTTAAACAAAATTTACATTTTTTTATAAAGAAATAAAAAAGTTACAGCAGTTTTTGTTTGATTTTTAAGAAAAACGCATTATTTCTAAAAAATAACGTTTTTTTGATATAATTTTAAAAGTAATCGTCCGAAAAATTTTAAAACTACATTTCTAATTAGATTTCATGAAAATAAAATTATTTAAACAAAATTTACATTTTTTTATAAAGAAATAAAAAAGTTTCTGCAGTTTTTGTGTGATTTTTAAGAAAAACGTTTTTTTGGTATAATTTTAAAAATAATCGACCGAAAAATTTTAAAACTACATTTCTAATTAGATTTCATAAAAATAAAATTATTTAAACAAAATTTACATTTTTTTATAAAGAAATAAAAAAGTTACAGCAGTTTTTGTTTGATTTTTAAGAAAAACGCATTATTTTTAAAAAATAACGTTTTTTTTATATAATTTTAAAAGTAATCGTCCGAAAAATTTTAAAACTACATTTCTAATTAGATTTCATGAAAATAAAATTATTTAAACAAAATTTACATTTTTTTATAAAGAAATAAAAAAGTTTCTGCAGTTTTTGTGTGATTTTTAAGAAAAACGTTTTTTTGGTATAATTTTAAAAATAATCGACCGAAAAATTTTAAAACTACATTTCTAATTAGATTTCATGAAAATAAAATTATTTAAACAAAATTTACATTTTTTTATAAAGAAATAAAAAAGTTACAGCAGTTTTTGTTTGATTTTAAGAAAAACGCATTATTTCTAAAAAATAACGTTTTTTTGATATAATTTTAAAAGTAATCGTCCGAAAAATTTTAAAACTACATTTCTAATTAGATTTCATGAAAATAAAATTATTTAAACAAAATTTACATTTTTTTATAAAGAAATAAAAAAGTTTCTGCAGTTTTTGTGTGATTTTTAAGAAAAACGTTTTTTTGGTATAATTTTAAAAATAATCGACCGAAAAATTTTAAAACTACATTTCTAATTAGATTTCATGAAAATAAAATTATTTAAACAAAATTTACATTTTTTTATAAAGAAATAAAAAAGTTACAGCAGTTTTTGTTTGATTTTTAAGAAAAACGCATTATTTCTAAAAAATAACGTTTTTTTGATATAATTTTAAAAGTAATCGTCCGAAAAATTTTAAAACTACATTTCTAATTAGATTTCATGAAAATAATATTATTTAAACAAAATTTACATTTTTTTATAAAGAAATAAAAAAGTTTCTGCAGTTTTTGTGTGATTTTTAAGAAAAACGTTTTTTTGGTATAATTTTAAAAATAATCGACCGAAAAATTTTAAAACTACATTTCTAATTAGATTTCATGAAAATAAAATTATTTAAACAAAATTTACATTTTTTTATAAAGAAATAAAAAAGTTACAGCAGTTTTTGTTTGATTTTTAAGAAAAACGCATTATTTCTAAAAAATAACGTTTTTTTGATATAATTTTAAAAGTAATCGTCCGAAAAATTTTAAAACTACATTTCTAATTAGATTTCATGAAAATAATATTATTTAAACAAAATTTACATTTTTTTATAAAGAAATAAAAAAGTTACAGCAGTTTTTGTTTGATTTTTAAGAAAAACGCATTATTTCTAAAAAATAACGTTTTTTTTGATATAATTTTAAAAGTAATCGTCCGAAAAATTTTAAAACTACATTTCTAATTAGATTTCATGAAAATAATATTATTTAAACAAAATTTACATTTTTTTATAAAGAAATAAAAAAGTTTCTGCAGTTTTTGTGTGATTTTTAAGAAAAACGTTTTTTTGGTATAATTTTAAAAATAATCGACCGAAAAATTTTAAAACTACATTTCTAATTATATTTCATGAAAATAAAATTATTTAAATAAAATTTACATTTTTTTATAAAGAAATAAAAAAGTTACAGCAGTTTTTGTTTGATTTTTAAGAAAAACGCATTATTTCTAAAAAATAACGTTTTTTTGATATAATTTTATAGGTAATCGTCCGAAAAATTTTAAAACTACATTTCTAATTAGATTTCATGAAAATAAAATTATTTAAACAAAATTTACATTTTTTTATAAAGAAATAAAAAAGTTTCTGCAGTTTTTGTGTGATTTTTAAGAAAAACGTTTTTTTGCTATAATTTTAAAAATAATCAACCGAAAAATTTTAAAACTACATTTCTAATTAGATTTCATGAAAATAAAATTATTTAAACAAAATTTACATTTTTTTATAAAGAAATAAAAAAGTTACAGCAGTTTTAGTTTGATTTTTAAGAAAAACGCATTATTTCTAAAAAATAACGTTTTTTTGATATAATTTTAAAAGTAATCATCCGAAAAATTTTAAAACTACATTTCTAATTAGATTTCATGAAAATAAAATTATTTAAACAAAATTTACATTTTTTTATAAAGAAATAAAAAAGTTTCTGCAGTTTTTGTGTGATTTTTAAGAAAAACGTTTTTTTGGTATAATTTTAAAAATAATCGACCGAAAAATTTTAAAACTACATTTCTAATTAGATTTCATGAAAATAAAATTATTTAAACAAAATTTACATTTTTTTATAAAGAAATAAAAAAGTTACAGCAGTTTTTGTTTGATTTTTAAGAAAAACGCATTATTTCTAAAAAATAACGTTTTTTTGATATAATTTTAAAAGTAATCGTCCGAAAAATTTTAAAACTACATTTCTAATTAGATTTCATGAAAATAAAATTATTTAAACAAAATTTACATTTTTTTATAAAGAAATAAAAAAGTTTCTGCAGTTTTTGTGTGATTTTTAAGAAAAACG